>JAFIRS010005070.1:0-66715 GCA_018342105.1 Gonioctena quinquepunctata
TTTTATATCACGTAATTTTACTGGAAAATCCATACCTGTTACATTCAAGACAGTCTCATAATGTGGATAGGATGACACCTCCGACACTTTATTATTAGTGGGGAATAATGCAGATGTCACGGCCCATGCAAAGCAGCATTGGTCTTCATTTTTTATGTTGACAACACCTTTTCTTCTCTCAATGAATTCGGGAAGTTTCATGTATGATGATCCGCCAAGTGGACTGTATTTGTTTATGTTCACCTCAAGGAACATAATTTTCTCACAACTCCATCCTGAAAAATTACTTTTATTAAACCTTTCATCATTTGCAACAATTATAACTACAAACCTGAATCACGCTCCTCAAACTCCGTACTTTGGGCAATTATAATGTCACGAAATGCATCGAATAATCCATTCAAATCAGTTGATCGATCTGCTATACGATTGGGAGAATTGAACGATTTGATGTCTGTCAATTCCTGTGTTTGAATGACATAACTTCCAAACACTTCCATGTTGACCTTGATGGAGTTGTGTAGTTTAATGTTTTTTTCCAATAGCTCGAGTACTTTATGCTTGATATCATTGAAAAAAGGTGCATACTCTGTATACATATTCTCACTAGATACTCTGTAGCTGGAAATGCGACATTTGAATGCATTTTTAATGAGGTGTACACCACCACCCAAGTGAACACATGAATTCGTCCTGTGTGCGAGTGTTCTATTGTGAGAGTTGACTTGACAATATGGAAATGTCACATTACAACAATTACATGTATAGAGTGGTGCAGGTGGTGAGTCATCGCCATTGTTCAATTTAACTCGTTTCACTGAAGGACCTCCCTGGCAAGTTTCCGTTGATGTCGACGTAGATTATCACTTCGAGTGAAATCTTTACCACAATCACACGAATACATTTCACCGACTTGTTTTCAATAGATCACTGGAGGAGACACTGATTCGAAATACTCTTCTCCTGGAATATTTCAGTGAAATACCCCACCATACAACAAGTCCGATGCGATGCGCAATCTGTATGGATTTGAGGGATTCTCTTGACATTCAGCGCACTCATCAATAATCGCAGTTCATTCTTAGCTCTTCACAGGACAAACGCCCTCCTCGCTTGGAGAGTACAAGGATTCATGAAGGTCATGACTGCACAGAATATGTATGCCTACACCACAACATTAGTCAAGGTCAAACAAACATCGAGATCAAATCTTGAGGTTGCCGAAACAATCCCAACATCAAAACTTAATGTTATGAATCTCAAGGTCATATTCAAGGTCAAGTCGAATCTCAAAGTCGACCAAACCCAATATCAAAACTCAATGACAAATCTCAAAGTCAAATCTCAAGGTCAAACACACACACACTGCACACCTGCAACTATTCAAGGTCACACGTGACGTCATAGTGGTGGGGAGACCCAGAACCGGCTTAAATCTCCTACTTATATTGTTATGAGAAATATCAGTTAAATATAAAAAGAATAAAAAGTTATATAATTATACTTATATATCACATAAATACCTGCTATGTTTGTTTTGCACTTTTTCTATACATTTTACTTCTCTGGAACCTTGTACCATTTTCTAGTCAACGCATATGTCTCAAAAGTTCAGCACTGGAGTTTCTCTATTGTCATAAGTATGTTGCCAACAATACATTCAATGTGCCCAACCTATAAAAAAAATATAGAAATCAAAATTCATGAATAAACTTTAGATCTCAAGTAGATAAAAATAATATTCAAGTTGGAAATCCTGTAGGTAAAATAATCAGAAGAAACATGAAGCGACAAAAATTTTATTATAAAATATAAATTTTTTGAGAACAGAAAAGTGTCAAATATGAATTTTAACAAACTCTGTACATATTACGTAAGCTATAGAAAGTAAATTGTAAATAACATGCATAGAATAGTTTAGAATAAGAATAAGTGTCCCAGAAAGTGAGCAAAAATCTAAAATTTGTGAAAATAAACAAGAAGTGAGGGTTGCCAAGAGGAGAAATAACAAGCTTTGGAAAAAAAATTATATTTAAAAAAGAAAGCCGTACCAAATTTCAAATTTGGAAACACAATATCAAATCAAGCATTATACAATATAAAACATATCCAGAGACAAATGGGAATGGCAACTATCAAGGAAAAACCACTCACCTTCAGAATACAGCCTAAGTCCTATCCGTGACGTTGCCAATAACGAAGAGGCCTTCCACAGTGGAGAAACTTCCAGGATCCACGATAACACTCAAGAGAAAGAATAACAGGTATTTTTTAACTCAGAACTAAACAAAGTGAGTGTATTCGTGCCAGACACTTCTTTCGGGTATTTTGCTTACTTTTATTGACTTATTTAAACATTATTTCTTCTTCATGCTCATGAACTGAGTATAGCCAACAAGCCTTTATCTTTATTAGCCATTTTATTGCGCATGAGCAAAGGTTTGACAACTTTATTTCAATGTTTGATTAAATGAAGGTAGATTTCGCAGTTTAGGTATTTTTAAGGATTCATTTGAATAAAAGAAAATTTTTTTGACTATTTTCTGAATTATTAATTTATCTGTTTGATGACATAACCATAAATCTTTCCACAAAACAGTGCATTGAAAATTGACTTCAAGCAGAGCAACAAGTTGGCACTACTGAATCCTACCTTGAGAACGGAGAAACATCATTTTCCATAGGCGTACCGACTGGGCTGGGATAAGGTAAAAGAATACAGGTAAAAGAGTATTTGAAAAAGGGTAAAAAACATAGCCGGATATTCATTACTGTTATGATAGGTATTTCCTTTTCAAGAATTTCAAATAAAAATAAATTTATTTAATCCAACGTTTCATAATAAATGGCAAATATTTTATTATGATGACTAGTTATTGAAAAAAAAAAAATTATAATAAATAATAACATCATCATAATAATTGTCGCCCAACGCGGGCCAATAATAATAAATATTAGAGTCATATAATAATATATATATATATATATATATATATATATATATACATACATGATTGAATTATATTCTTGACAGTCTGATATTCAGTAAAAACGAATATATTTAATTGGCATTCAACATCCCAAATACAATTTTATATATTATATATATATATATATATATATATATATATATATATATATCATAAATATATAGGCTGATGCTATTTGATAATTTCGGTGGTTAAAAATTCAAAGAAATTTTTTGAAAAAATTCAAATTCATCTAAATTTTGGGAACCGCGAAGTTTTGGTAGGTAAAATATATTTTTTATAGATTTTTTTCTGGCTTATTAAGGATTTTCAAACGAAACTGTTGAATTGAAGATTTCATTGAGATTTATTGTTTTGAATAATCTGGTTGTTATGGTTTAGATATAAATAAAGTGTTGATTTTGAGTGTGAAAAATAATTTATCAATTTCTTTGATTTTCTACATTTTCTCTGCTACTGATTTGAATACTGATATTCAAAAGGTTATGGGCCCAGGTTACTGAAACTGAATTCGCTGAAGAAAATCAAGAAATTTGCATAATTTCACCAAAAGCTTTTTTGCTGGAAACCTGACACATTCCTGACAATTTTGACAAGAAAAACGAACTTTGTAATGATGAATGAAAAATTGGATACAGCTAAGATAGTTAAATTTAACGGAAGCAACTATCAACTGTGGAAATTCAGCATTTCTATTGCATTGAGAGCCTGTGAATTGATGGACATAGTGATAGGCATCGATAGTAAACCTGAAGTTACTCGGACGAATGTCGCAGAAGTCAAGATTTGGGAAAAGAGGAATAGCCAAGCAATGGTCATTTTTCTCAATACCATTTGTGAAGAATATCTTACCCCATTAGTAAATTGTCAGACTGCCGCAGATATGTGGATAAAATTGATCACCATTCACGAACAGAAAACAGAAGTTTCCGAACATATCATATACCAGAATTTTTATGACCATGATGATCTTTCCAAACTAATAGCAAACACCGAAGAAGGCGATGATGCTTGGTTAGCTGATTCAGGTGCAAGTGCTCATATGTGCTATCGACAAGAATGGTTCCAGTCCTTAAAACCCGTTCAAGATAATATCGTTGTTCAGGTAGCCGACAATAAAGTTATCACACCAGTTGGCATCGGTGACATTTCAGTCAATGCTTTAGTTGACGGGGAATGGAAACCCAGAATATTTTCCGATGTCCTCTACATACCCGAATTAAGAAGAAATTTGCTATGTGTTGGAAAAATAACGGAAAAAGGGTTCACCATGATAGCCAAGAAAGATAGATGTGAATTCTTTAATCCAGCAGGAAAATTGAGCTGCGTAGGTATCAAGAAAGGCAATATATTTCAAATGCTGATGAAAGTAGAGTTGAAACTCGAATGTAATTCGGCTGCAGTTGGCGATCTCAAGCTATGGCATGAAAGGCTTGGTCATATAAATGAAAAATATGTGAAAGATACGATTGAAAGTGGAGCCGTTGAAGGAGCAAGAATAGAAGGAGAAGATCATTCCATTTGCGAAGGCTGCCAATTCGGTAAACAATGTCGAAGAAGTTTTTCTGAAAGTACCAAAGCAAGAGCCTACAATCCTGGTGAATTCATTCATACAGATGTATGTGGACCAATGAACGTGATGTCACCAAGTGGATCAAAATATTTTTTGCTCTTCAAAGATGATTGTACTGGATTTCAAATAGTCTATTTTCTCAGATACAAATCTGAAGTATGTGAGAAATTCAAGGAATTCAAAAATCTAGTAAAACGACAAACAGGAAATGTGATAAAAGTTCTTCGTTCAGATTGTGGAAAGGAATATATCAACAAAGATATGACAAATATTTTCAAAAGGAAGGTATTGTTCATGAAACATCGGCACCTTATGCGCATGAACAGAATGGAAAATCTGAGCGGGAAATACGAACTATTACAGAAAGTGCACGATCAATGTTATATGCACGAAATGTTTCATGTGAATTATGGGCTGAAGCTGTAAGTACCGCAGTTTACATTCTGAATAGAACACTATCGAAGAGATCTGTTGATGTGACACCATACGAAAACTGGTTTGGCATAAAACCCAACATAAAAAAATACGAAAGTATTTGGTGCTGTTGCTTACATGCATCATCCTAAAGAACTAGCCAAGAAATGGACACCTAGAAGTAGAAAAATGATTTTTGTCGGATATGAAAAAGACTCATGCGATTATAGACTCTGGGATCCTGGAAAAAGAAAAATCAATGTCAGTGCCAATGTGAAGTTTGATGAAACAAAAGATAACACATTTACACGAGGACAAGTTGAAAACAGGGTGATTTTTGAACTGAAATTCGGAAATGAAAGTGAAATTGATGGAAACGAAAACGGAAATAACGAGGAAAATGAATGTTCCACAGAAAGAACAATCAGAAGCAGCAATGATGATATCGAAAATAATTCATATGAGCTGAGAGATCGGTCAAAAATAAAATCTCTAGATTATTTTCATAATGCGATGTTAGTCGAGATTGGAAATTCTGCCACCTTCGAAGAAGCTATGAAATCGAGACATTCTAAAAGGTGGACAACTGCAATGAATGAAGACGTAAAAACTGCATTTTTATATGGGGAATTAGAAGAGACAATATATATGGAACAACCGAAGGCTTCGAAGAAGATAATTTGCTGTCTGAAGATAATTTCGTTTGCAAACTCAACAGAAGTCTTTACGGGCTAAAGCAATCCCCCAGATGCTGGAATTTAAAATTAAAACAGTTTTTACAAAGATTTGATATGAAACAAATTGATGCAGATCCCTGTATATTTGTTGGCGATTTCGACGGTTTCAAAATCTACTTGGCTTTGTACGTTGACGATGGTTTGATTTTGACAAAGTCAAAAAGTGTCATCGAAAAAATATTGTCAAATCTGTCTGAAAATTTTGAAATAACGATCGGAGATGCAAGATGTTACATCGGTATTGAAATGAAAAGAAATGGAGAATCAATTTCTATTACTCAACAAGCTTTTATCAATAAATCCCTCAGAAATTTCAACATGTTGGAATGTAAAAACTCATCCGTACCCGCTGAACCAGGAAATAGTCTGAGAAAGCCAATTGATACAAGGGAAATTGATGAAACTTCAAAGAATATTCCATACAGAGAAGCTGTAGGAACTCTTTTGTATATTGCCATGAATACACGTCCTGACATAACTTATGCTGTTAGCTTTGTGAGTCAATTTTGTCATAATTTCGATCATTCGCACTGGAATGCGGTAAAAAAGATCTTCAGATATTTGAAAGCTACCATAGATTATGGTATTGTATACAGCAAAACTGGCAAACCAAACTTTCAACTGATAGGCTATACAGATGCAGACTTCGGTGGAGATTTGGATACCAGAAAATCAAGAAGTGGTTATGTTTTTCTCTTGAACGAGTCACCAGTTACTTGGGCTTCTCAGAGACAACAAGTTGTTGCTCTATCGACTACTGAAGCCGAGTATATTGCTTTGTCAGTTAAGTCAGTTAAGAAATTTTATAGTTACGGCGTTTGTTAGAAGAACTCAATTTTTCTCAAGAAGGTGTAACAATCATGAAAGTGGACAATCAGAGTGCGATAAAGCTTGCTAATAATCCTGAGTTCCACAAGAGAACAAAGCATATTGATATCAAGTATCACTTTGTTCGCGAAGCCTCTGAAAATGGAGTCGTCAAAATTGATTATGTGGAATCTAATTTACAACTAGCTGACATTCTCACGAAGCCTTTGACCAAGGAGAAGATTTCTTCCGCCCGAACACAACTGAAAATTCAAAATCTAAATGAAATAAGGGGAGTGTTGAATTGAAGATTTCATTGAGATTTATTGTTTTGAATAATTTGGTTGTTATGGTTTAGATATAAATAAAGTGTTGATTTTGAGTGTGAAAAATAATTTATCAATTTCTTTGATTTTCTACATTTTCTCTGCTACTGATTTGAATACTGATATTCAAAAGAAACATTTGTATTTCTTGATGGACACCATCAACTGTTTGCAGTGGGCAAGAAGTTAGGTTCCACCCTGTATATATATGACCACAAATCCAATAAAAAGTTCCGCACAATTATGACTCGAATGAAAATAAATCATTAATGTTTTTCATATCATTTGCATAAAATAGAGATGAGAGATTGTCCCCTATGTGATCCAGACGACAAAATTTCCGATTTGAACCATATAATTTTTAGTTATGGAGGATTCCCTAGGAATGATCCATTAGGAGGTATTGTGAAGATCGGGATACAGTTACCAACATATCTGCATTCGTTGCTTACTAGTGGGAATAAACATGCATTTGACCTACTAGTAAACTTCGTAAAAAACACTTTGAAATATACCCAATTAATTATTTTTTATGTGTGGCCATTAAGGGAAGAAAAAAAGAATTACTTTATATTATCTCAAAAACGTGGTCACTATTGCATATATTCAAAAAAATTTACTATAAGAATCGTATCACCAAAGATCTAGCGAATCTAATAATGAGGAAAAAAAGTTGGAAGCAAATAATGAGCCCAAACACGAGGTAGCTACTGTAAACTGTTGAGGAGTTCCCTCAAATATCTTTCGTCTCCATCATTAGATCAACTCCAGGTCTTCATTATGTTGTAGTGTCATCAGAATTACATATGCAGTATCATCCCCTATTGTTCTACCCATAGTGGTGTGTTTTTTTCAAATTTAAATGGGACTAATTTCGAGGTATACCCTATTAAATAAAACATAAATAAATGAAATATATGATAACGAAACATTTTTTACTGCTTACTTATTATGTATTCTACGAAGAGGAATGAATCAATTCTATCTTCTCTCTCAAAAAACATAAAAATCTCGAATCATCGCAATGGTTTTCCTGTAAACTTCACGAGAAATTCTTTGGCAATTTTAGCATTGGTACTTCTGGAAACAGAGGGAAGGAATATGCTTTTTACAGATATTTTCAATAATATATTCAGAAAAAGCACAAACTTAAAAATAAAATAGAAAATGGAAAGCTTATTCGTTTTTCAAAGTTAAAAATGACCATTGTAACACCTATAACCAACAAGTTTTTCACGTACATGGAATCAACTCCAGGAAATTAATTACAAGTTACACCAGTCACCACCGGGCAAACGTCCGAAGAGGAAAGTTATCCCAGTTGAGGCTATTTTTAGGTATTTCTCTAAATTAACCATTGTTCCCAATCACGGGTTTCTCTGAAATTTTTTCATTACGAAACAATTGAATAACTAACTACTTTTTCAATAGGTGAAACCGAATGACTTCTATTTCATTAGGTTATTATTAGGTAATCGAAATTAACCTAAGGGAAAATTTCTTTCATTATTTCTCGGCAATTAACAGACATATTATCGGAAAGTACAGCCATGCACTTGGCTGGGACATACAAGTGAGTTTCCGACATCATTCGATACATAGTCGCTGGCATCGTTCAAGACAGTCACACTTTACAGTTTCAGTTAGTTACTCTCTCCACATCGTTCAATACATGATCATAACTAGTCGTTCAACTTAGTCACAATTCGTCGTTCAATTCAATTCCAGCATTATTGCAATACAGTGTTTTTTCACCACTTTCAAATAAACAGTTGTTACGCGACTCCGCTCTGCACAAGTAGAAACGCCTCAGCTGTGATAATACATATATACAGGGTGTTCCATAATTGAATACTGATCCTAAATAGCGATAATCCTTGGATGATTTTGAGAAAAATTCTTCTCATGAACATAGGTCCGCAGCCGCTTTATTTCTGAGATACAGGATGTTGAATTCAACAAAAAAAACGTACACGCAAAGTACGCATAAAAATATTTTTTTTCCATGATTAAGAATTTCTTAATTTTCATCAGTGGCGTCCCTGTTAACATGCCCTGCCATATTTTTGATCAAAATAATGATACGCCACTGTTTTTTTTCCAAATAAATTCAATTGTTGTAATTGTCCTCTATCTTCTCATAAAAATGGTCTCTTACCTTTTTTTCGTCCGGCGAACGGTTTTTGAGTTAGAAAATAAAATGCATTCAGTTTCTTGTCCCCATACGAAATCAGCCGTTGAAGAGTAGTAGGATTATCTTGTGGGCTAGAAACATCTAGTATGCTGAGAACACATTTCGTTGTTTTCGACATAAACAATTTTGACACTTCTTCAGCTGATAGGTGATATTATTTACGTTATAAAAACATGTTTATTAAAAAAAAACGTGGTAAATTTTGCACATACCGAATAAGCAGACATGCATTACTTGTATGGGCTTGCTGACGGGAACGCATATGAAGCCAGGCGACTGTATCAAGAGCGCTTCCCAAATACAATGGTTCCTGATGCTCGAACGATTTGAAGCGCCCACAGACGGTTATGTGAAACAGGAAGTTTTGAGCCAAATCATCACTTGAAGGGAGCACATCGGACTGCAAGAACTCCAGCAATTGAGGTAGCTGTTTTAAATTCAGTTGACGAAAATCCTGAAATAAGTACTAGGCAAGTTGCCAATAATTTGAATATCGCCCATATTCTAGTATGGAGGATTCTTCATGATTATTTATTATATCCCTATCACATTCAACGGGTTGTTCAGGCTCTACTTCCTCGAGACTTTCCATTACGAGTGAATTTCTGCCAATGGTTTCCCCAAAAAGTTACCGAAAATCCTTTATTTGACAGGGAAATTTTATTCACGGAGGAAGCTAGTTCTACTAAAAACATGATCAGAAATTTTCATATTAATCATTTTTGTGCCTAGGAAAATCCGCGTGCAATCGTGGAATATCATCAAAAGAAACAGTTCTCAATGAATGTCTGGGCTGGAATTATTGGAGATTACCTAATTGGACCTTTTTTTACCACGCAGATTGAATGGAATCGCTGATTTCTTGCCAATTCTGTTGGAAGATGTTCCTATTTTAATGCGAAATCGCATGTGGTTTATACACGATGGTGCACCTGCTCATTTAAGTGCTCTGGCACGCGAAAATTCAAACCAAAACTTTCATAACCGCTTGATAGGTCGTGGGGGAACAGAGTAATGGCCAGCTAGATCCCCAGATCCTGTCAAGCAATAAGGAATATTCCAGGAATTTTTCAAAGAGTACGCGAGTCATGGAGGACTGAATTGTGCATACTCGCAGGAGGAAGACATTTTGAACAGTTAATTTGATTTTGTCATTTTTTTTTCATTATAGTTGTTTTTAAAAATAAAAAATTTATTTTTATGCGTACTCATTGCAAAAACTAAATAATAGTTACCATAAAATTATAAAAATCTTGCCTATATCCTTTGGTTACCACAATTGTGGAATTAAGACTAAGAGAAAAAATTGAATAGAGACAAGCAAATGAATGTATTTTATTTTCTAAATCTAAAACCTACGGACTAAAAAAAGGCAGGAGACCATTTTTATGAGAAGATAGAGGACAATTAAAAAATAATATTCATTTGGAAAAAAAGGCAGTGGCGTATCATTATTTTGATCAAAAATATGACAGGGCATGTTGAGTGAAAAATAAAAAAATCCTTTATCATGGAAAACATGTATTTTTATGCGTCCTTTGCTTGTAACAAAATTGAAGGAAAAAGCCAAGGCGGTTTCAGAGATATTGGGGAAGAACTGATTTTTTTGTTGAATTTCAACATCCTGTATCTCAGAAATAAAGCAGTTGCGGACCTCTGTTCATATGGAGAGTTTTTAGTAAAATCATCCAAGGATTATCGCCCTTTAGGATCAGCATTCAATTATGAAACACCACATATATATATATATATATATATATATATATATATATATATATATATATATATATATATATATATATATATATATATATATATATATATATATATATAAATGGAAAGAACAGGGTAACAACCAACGTCACCACCACGTTGTTACCCTGGATACAGGGTCTGCTAACCGAAACCACAAATGTGCGGCTGGCTTCTGTTGTTGACTCCGTTGATTTGTCGTTTTCTACCAAGTGTTGTTCATCCTTGCACTTCTTCACCGTACTGATGAGGGCCGAGAGCCCGAAACACGTGTCTACGGTTAACACTTCTCTTTGAGGGTTATGTCCATTAAATTTCTTCCATTTTATATATATATATATATATATATATATATATATATATTTATATATAAGGAAGTGTGAAAGTTGTAGAGCTTAGAAAGCTCTATCAAAAGATCTATAGTTTGCCAATATTGGTATGAAAATGAAAGATTGCTTTTTTTTCAATTTTTCACCAACCGCGATTGATTTCAGATTTTATTCCCTTTTGTTGATGTACTATAATCGGTCAATTAAACTTGATTCGTGAGAACGCGTCTTAACTGAAGTGTTCGGCTCTGTCACAAGTGATAGTTACCCACGAAAATATTTAATAGGTGTACCGGTTACAAGCCGATATACGCCAAAACACTATTCTACCAGTTTTTAATGTCATTTCATCATAATTTGTCATTCAAATACAGTTTATAAATATCATTATGTATTCATTTGAAATTATTATGATATCCTGAAATAAAATGAACAAGAAAATATGATCTATTCATTGGGTGAAGGAAAGTTACAGAAGGATGCAGAAATTATCAAAAGATTTCTAAAATGGTAACTTTATTTTTAAGTTTAATGGTTTTTTAATGTTATGCACTTTCTGGAACAACAACTTCTTTTTTTTATCCATAATAATTCTTGTAAACACAAGTTATATCGATTCGAAGGTATAGTTTTCAATTGGTGGAACATTGAACCTGGGAAAGAGATTTAAAAAACTACATCAACTCAAATAGTCTCTGTCGAAAATGATTTATTTATTATTCAGGAAACTGTAAGTGAAGTTAAACAAAAACAGAAATTTTGGCAAGTGGTCCTATTCTTCCATCGTGTTATGCAATCCTGGTACCTTGTTGACGTGATTTTCCATTAGATCCTCCCACGCAACACAAGAATTGGAGGTTGATGACATCAGTCAAAGGTCTAGTTCGTCTCAAGGCTCTTCTTTCATTATTAGCAAAATATGTTGTTTCAGCTGATTCCCATATTTTCAGTACTAATTTTTAACACCAAAAGGTCGTTGGTAAACTCCAAGGGCTCAGTTCTACAGAAATCTCTTGGGTTTTCTGTTCTCTTGTTAGATGTTGACGTCACGTTTTACTGCATTTGAGTAGGCCTACCCCTACCGTTTACACAAATTCCTGCCGGAATTCTGAAAGGACCTTCACTCTGTTGGATGTTTCGTTACAACATAATATGTGATGGGATAGGAAAATTCTGGAATTTTGTGGGAGGTATTGTTTGAAGATTATTTTTTGTGAAGGAACAAATATTCATCCTCAACATGTTTTTGTGTTTAATAACCTACTTTGTTTGAAGGTTGTAGACGATGTGGTAACTTGATTACTCTCGTTTCGGACGTCCATCGTCTTAATGGATTTGAAAGAATTTTCGCGACGTTTTGAATGCTTGAATCTGCAATCGTCTCCAGGTGACTATTGATAAGCTTAAGTGCTACTTACTTTTTATATGTCTGTCGGTGCAATGGTGCGTGAAATTCCGCCATGTGCAGTGGTGCGTGTGATTTCGCGCGGTGTGGTGGTGCGTGAAGTTTCGCGCCTCTGCAGTCCGCCTGAAAGACGAATTAGTGGTTTCCATACGTTCTTGCTCTCAACGCTTGGTTGACTAAAGGCGTTATTGGCTCCGATGTAGACGGCCTCTTTGAACTTTCGTTTGAACCAATGCACCTCTCTTAGTAGAACACTTGCGTCGTCCCATAGAATTCGATGTACTCAGTCCAGGCGTGGTCAGCAATTCCCGATTTTGACCATTCTCCACGTTGAGTCCATTTCTTGTGCTCATCTAATCTTACCGATAATGGCCTCTTCGTCTCTCCAATGTAGGAATGTCCGCGTTCACATGGAATTTCATAAGTACAATACTTACTGATTTCTGTTGTCAGATTTGGTCTTGGTAAGGAAACTCCGTAAAGTACTGTCGGATTGGAAGCAGCTCTTGATGTTGAACTTGTTTCCGTTCCTCCTGATCTTCTCGGAGACACCTGTGATATACGGAAGGCAGATCACTGTGCTTTTTTGTTGCTCTTCAAATGTCTTGGGTCTCTGGAGTTGTTTCAATACTTCTCCTAGGAGTTGTTTTGGGTATCCATTCCGGTGAAGGTTCTCTCTGATGTGGTTCAACTCGACATCTCGTGACTCCTCGTCGTTGCATATGTGCATTGCTCTTTCTACCAATGTTCTCACGATCCCTCTCTTTGTCGAACTCGGATGGTTGGAGCTGTAGTTAAGATAGTGTCCCGTATAAGTCTTTTTACACGCTTTATATTAGCTTCACTTGTATGTTTGTTTGTTTGTAACAGACTCCTTTGGGCGCGATTTTAACCCCCTTCCAGACGTACGAATGATTTGAAATTTGGCAGGTGTACATAATTCCGGTGACAATGCATTAAGAAATTTTTGTTTGAAAAAAAAACGGAATGGCGGCTCCAATATGGTGTACGAGTTTTGTGATTATGGTCCGATTCGCTTCAAAATTGGTATCTGAGGGGTTTTCGGGGTCATAAATTATGATTCTTTTGTCAAAACTGAAAAATTAAAGATGGCGGATCCAAAATGGTAGACAAGTTTTGTGATTATGGTCCGATTCTATTCAAAATTGGTATGTGGAGGTTGTTGGGGTCCAATATTATGATTCTTTTGTAAAAATTGAAAAATTCTAGATGGCGGCTCCAAAATGGTGGACGAGTTTTGTGATCATGGTCCAATTCTATTCAAAATTGGTATGTGGGGGTTTTTGGGGTCGGAGATTATGATTATTTTGTCAAAATTGAGGGATTCAAGATGGCGGCTCCAAAATGGCGGACGAGTTTTGTGATTATGGTCCAATTCTATTCAAAATTGAAGAATAATAGTTAAAACAATTGAATAATAATAATAATAGTTTGAAAAACTAAAAAACACGCTTTCATAGAAAACAAAACTAAAAAGTTGAAAATAAATAATAGTTTAAAAACTAAAGAACACGCTTTAATATAAAACTAAACTAAAAAGTAGAAAATAATTTTAAATGAGTTCGAAGAATACAGTGATTAACAACAAATTTATTCCATCGTAAAAAAGCGTGGGGTGCTTTTTAAGATATTTTCATAATGATTCTACTTTTACCAATATCTGTCCATGAAATATTAACAACAATTGACATCAAGTACCCCACGCTTTTTTACGATGAAATAAATTTGTTGTTAATCACTGTATATTCTTATTTCAAACTCATTTAAAATTATTTTCTACTTTTTAGTTTAGTTTTCTATTAAAGCGTGTTCTTTAGTTTTTATACTATTATTTATTTTCAACTTTTTAGTTTTCTATTAAAGCGTGTTTTTTAGGTTTTTCAAACTATTATTATTATTTCTATAGACAGAGGTGCGGATTTCATTGGCTATTCTCTCAACGTTCACATGGTTTCCATTTCTATTGTGAATTTGATCGAATTTCTGATGCTGTTAATTCTTAAGAAGAAATCCTGGAGTTGTTTATCTCCGTGATTCCATATAATGAAAGTGTCATCCAAGTACCTCAACCACAGCCTTGGTTTGTATTCTGTCTCCCTTATAGCCATTTCCTCGAACCATTCCATGTATATATTGGTGATAATTGGAAAGATCCCATCGGGAGTCCGTCGACTTGAGAAATATGAGTTGTGTTGGCAGCACTGCTGTTATTCCAATATTGCTTGGATGGGAAGGTCAGTCCTCTCGTGGAGCTGGTTATCCTCTTCGAGTTTCCTTTTGATGATGCTAAGGGATTCCTATATAGGGACATTGGAATAAAGGCTCTCCACATCGAAGCTGGTGAAGCGATCTTCTGGTCAAAGTTCAACATCTTTGATGGTGTCTACGAAGTGCTTGGAATTTTTGACGTATGAACTGCTATTTCCTTGTAAGGGTTGTGATATCGGCAGGAGGTATTTCGATAACTTGTAGATTGGTGAGTTCCGGGAGCTGGTGATTGGTCTCAGTGGTATGTCTAGGTTGTCGATTTTTGGCCGTAGAGATGCTGTGGTTTGCTGTAGTGTGGCGTCAGATGTGATCATGCGTTGTCAGAATTTCCTCGAGTGTTGTAGATTTTCCTTTCTATAGTGGGTGTTGGATCCTTCTACAAGAGTTTATAGTCTCATGTTGTGGTGTCCATGATAATCGTGGCGTTTCGTTTATCGGCTGGAAGTTTCTTTATAGATGAATCTCTTTGTAGGATTTTTAGGGCCCTCTGTTCCCCAGCAGTGATGTTCCTCCGGGGATTCCTCTACTCTTCGATTGTCTCTTCCACTTTCCTTCGGAATTCTTCCTGCTGGATAAGATTCATTCTGCTACTGGTTGACTCTAAAGAGCTTATGTTAATTAACAAAAAAAATATTGTACAATGCAAAGAAAATAAATTACTGAGTAGCGTGTAGCTACTATAACGCGAGGGTCCCCGAAAATAAAACATTTTTTGACGTAGAACTGTCCACACACATATTTTCAAAGAGAGGATGTTCTTTCGAAGTAACTTTTCACATCGCGTTATCAATGATTATGATAATGTCCTTTGTGTTTCTTCATTTAACGTTGGCCTATTCATTTCTGCGAAGGAGTCACTTCACCCAACCGGGAATTTTGCCGAATCCTCTTGTATTCAAACCTGGGGAAGGAATCTTTAACAAGTTCAACTTCCATGATCTCGGGACCTTCAACGTCCCCTCCAAAGGACGCCATATCTGGTGCTCCAGCTGTGAATATGCTATTACGTTGCAGTTACTCGGGGCTTTTTTAACGCGAGTCTTCCATGGCAGGTGGTCACCCATCCAAGTACCGCGCCCAGTCTTGCTGCTACAGATATTAATAAGTCTCTCATCAACTTGACCAGTAGACCGGTGCCCCAAGATAATGTCATCATGAAACTTTAGGCGCGCATAGTTTATTTTTGCACAGTTAGATTACCATCAGGAAAAACCAATTCTGTTCCTTTACGCCAACAATTGGAAATCACAGCAAGAAAATTGAAAATGCTTCAAAAAAGCATTCAAGGCGGGTTCGGAATCACGAGGTGCAAAACCTATTTCTAGAAATTGTAGATATTTTGTACAGTTACGAAAATAATTTTTATTTACTACCTAATGTTGTAATGTACTTTTTCAATTGCTTTATTAGTCCACTTTCGTATGCTTTCCAAATTATAAAACTGCCCCAGACATATTTCACTGTTAAAATTTCCGTTGAAAACTGAAATAGATGAAGCAAAGATATTATGAATTTGTTTAGTAGCATATCAATCAGTCTTCGTTTGTTTTTGGAATTGGAAAGAAACTTCCCATGCTGTCTCAATAGTGAATGCAGTCTACATCTTTGAGGTTTTGCCCGTAGGTAGGTACCTCTTCATTCGGGGGCATAAGAAGTTCATATGGCGGCTCCACCGCACTTTCAAAATGGCATTTCATGTGTTTTTCACTAAGTGACCGTTTTAAGCGCGCTCTAGTGGCAATTTGGAACATCATAGGAATCAAGTCAATATATGTAAATTGTAGAAAATTCAAATTACTCCAATTGTATGGAATAGTCATTATCAAAAAATTAATTGTTTGTGAGTTATAAGCGAAAACAGCGAAAAACCGCAAAAAGTTTTTTTTGTTTTTGGTTTACTGAAGCTCACCAAATATATATATATATATATATATATATATATATATATATATATATATATATATATATATATATAGATATAAAACCGTTAAGAAAAAAACGATAAGTTTGAATTATGCTTGGATTACTGTTGGAATGGCCATATGGAACCAGAGCACAGGTGAACTGAATTCTTTTTTTTAGATCATATTAACGAACAAGAACCAAGGATGGAATTCACATTGGTGTATGGTAGATTCGCCTGAAATAGTACCTACTTTTTTCCAAGAACAGAAATATTTTAGTATTATCATAAATATATTTCAAGATTTTGTTTTATATTCTCAATAAATATTTCTTTGTCATGTTTTCAGATAATTGATGGAATATTCCATTATTATGTTGTGCATATTTGCAACTTTTGTAATGCTATCAACACTACTGATAAAAAAAAAAATTTGAATTTTTCCATAGATGGATTATGAAAAAAATATAAATGTTATTTTCCCTTGTTTTCTACATTGTACACGTGTCATCTTTTGCCACCACCTTCTCACGATCCACTCAAAGCTTCATAATACAGTCAATAGGGAGGGACTAAAAAATGCCTATGCCCTACAAAATTATTTTGATATGTTATTTAGTTCCAGACCTCGATGAAAAATCCAATCCAAGTTTCCGACCTTGGGGGGGGGGAGGAAGGGTCGGCGAAATCCGCCATTTTATCATTTATTTATAAATGATAATATTATCATCACAATATAGCGAAATTTACTTCAAATATACATGTTTTCCGCCACTGTGGCATGAATTCATATGAAGTTTTATTAATGTAAGTGTATGGATTTTTCAAATTTCGTTTCATGAGTTTTGTAATAGCCTTTTGATAAAGCAGGTATGGATCCCTCGTTTTTTATTATGGTTATTTTCGATGGATATCTAGCTGATGGTGACAAGAAAAATACGAAAGGCGCAGAGAAATACTTCGCCAAACAAAGAATGTCTGCGGACGTTTTTTTCGTTCGATAATTCAATGACGGTTCGATTTTCTGAAGAACGATTTTTGGCCAATGAAAAAAATAAAGGCCCGGCTGATTTCGATGCAACGGAATTTTTTTAACAGGCTGCTTTCAATATCAAGCAGGCTGACGAAGATGATGTCTTGATTGCCAAAACAGCGATTTCCTTGTGCTCATCATTCGATACTGTTTTTATCGCTGGCGAAGACGTCGATCTCTTAGTACTGCTGACAGCATTAGGATCATCCAAAACATCTACCTTCGCAAACCGGGGAGAGGCAAAACTGTTGAAAGAGTGTATTCCGCGAATAGTTTTGAAGTGAAAGAAGCAGCCGAAAACATCATGTGTTTACATGCGGTTAGCGTCTGTGACACGACATCATTCCTCTTAAACCAAAGAAAACATTTTTATTGTTTGTCCAAAAAACATTGGCGACTTCAAAGATCAGAATGCCAAACCAGGAGACATCGCATTATTTCGAGCCCGATTTGTTGTTGCTTTATATGGTGGCAACATGGAAGATGAAACTTTGGAAGAAGTCCGCTACCAACGGTTCGCAAAATCCGCAATAAAAAGCAAAATCAACTCCGCTTATTTACCACCAAGGAACGACTCTGCACGGTACCATGCGCTTAGGACCTACCAGCAAGTCCAAAATGAGTGGAATCAAAAAATCCATCCGACTGGGCCTGAAGACTTTGTACCAATCTCGTTCGAGTAACAATGTCATAGAAACTTGCTCCATACCAATATGTTATCAAATGTCATTTCATGCAATTGCAAAAAGAAATGCGCCAGAGCATGTGGCTGCTGGAAAGGTGGGTTCAAGTGCTCTGTTGTATGCGGATTCTGCAATGGTGAATCATGCGAGAATGCACCAGAAATCATCATCGAGGGCGACGACGGAAGTGAAGCAATGACATGAATGGAAGCACATATTATCGGTGCGGAAAATGGGTTAGAGGACAACACTCACAACGAAGGCATATTAAGGCATCAACCGACACTGACCATCAAAAATAAATACAAAATAAAAACATACTTGGGGACATAAATTACGAAGTACGAGCCGTACCCAATTGCAAAAAAAAACATCTGTGTATTAGGACTACTGGGAATACCACAATTTAACGCGCCGTTTTCTCTCCTTTGTGGTGGTGTGGAAATGAGTTGACTTTGAATTCACAAAATTATACTTATATAATGACTAACAACAAATAAATTCTTAAAATGAGAAAAACGAGCATTTCTATGATTAAGAAATGAAGTGCATAAAGTACACAAAGTCGTCTTCACAAAAGGATTCAATATAATTCGAAACACAATTGGTAGACCAGAAAGAAACATTTGCGAACAATATCCATTTATATGGAATTGCATGGATTGTCAGGTGAATATCATTCAACGTTCTGCGTGGTATTTGCAAGGAAAGTAGTTGTTTTTCACCTGTGGTCGACCAATTGTGTTTCAATTCATACTGAATCCTTTTGTGAAGACCACTTTGTGTACTTCATGCACTTCATTTCTTATTTTATCCTTCACTTGGCTTTATCTTTCTTTATTTCTATGATTTTTTGGGAAAATGTTAACGTTTCCGCCGCTGTGACTCGTTTCACATTAGTGTTTTCACAAAAAATGTAGAGAATTTAGTCTTCTTTAAATTTTTATTGAAAATGTTTATCGTAGGATCATTTTTGAGGAATAATTTTTTGTATCTTTAATCCAAGATGGCGAACCGCACCGATCCCTCCCACCCCCGTGGTCGGAAACTTGCATTTTTCATCGGTGCCCGAAACTAAAAAACACATCAAAATCATTCCTACACCAGCTTTTGTAGGGCAAAAACCGCTACATACTGAACTATCAGATGTTACACATAATTTGTACAAAAGTTTATTGAACCCCGGAGAGCGATATTTGGGCATTCGCGGATTTTATTTCGTTCTGTTTGTTTACACATCACCTCTGCAGAAGTCTGGTATCCTGGTCGGTTGTTGACGTCTCTTTGAGCTTAAACGTCCTTCAGGTACGACAATAACCTTAGACGATGGGATGAGATGGCCTTTATTGGTCGATGAACTTGTCGCGAGACTCGTGGGGAAAATTAGTTCGTTTTCCTAGACTAGGAAAGAATTGGGGAACCATTTTAGTCTTTCACTGGGGTGTTTCTAACCTATATTTGAAACGGCGTTGCCTCTATCGCTTCCTTTGTTTTTTAGTAAGAAACATTACACGATAAAAATACATCAATGATCGTGTAGAGAACAAATTTTCGCGATATCCCAATGTAGTAGTTAGTAGTAGTTATGAGGGGTATCAGAGCTATGACAATTACTGGTTGAGGTAATTTCAGATCAAATTAAAGAAATGGAGCTCATGGATTCCTACCTATTTGAAATTTTGATTGAGGTGAGGCAATTTAGTATCGTATACCTATGATGTAAAACTAATATAAGGTATTTGAATCATTAGCACACATGTAATTGACTGAATATTAGAACATGTTCCTATGATCAGAGTGACAAAAAACATTAACTCTTTCATATGATGAGAAATTTCAAATGAGGTCTCAAATTTCCCATGTAAGTTTCTGTCAGAAGCTATCCAGAATTGCCACTTAGTGATTTTGGGGATGAATTATTTAGATTTTTGTCATAATTCAACATCACTTGAAATCGTTTTGGTGTTTTTTTTAAATTGAAGAATTTAAAGAGATGGCCAATGGAATTTGTGATTTATGATTCGAATATATTAATCGAATTTTTGTTTTCAATATTTCAGATGATGGCTAGTGGATAGTGAAACGAGTTTTGTAATTTATTGTCAATTCTGCTGAAAATCTGGTACTTTTGGATAAGTGATGATGAATAAGAGATTGATTACCAGTTTTGTGATGCTATTCTATTCATTCAACGTTCTCCTTCTCACCATTTCTTTACCTTCGATCCAACTCTAAAGTAAAAAAAGTACGGATACGAAAAAAGAAAACTAACATTGGTTGACTCGCGCGCCATGTACTATTTTATTTAGTATGACTACAAAATGAAAGCAAACATATGAATATCAAATAAATATTTCGCATAAAAAAAATCCTTCCCGACCGGACTTACGAGTGATCAGTCTATTTGTTTATAAATTGTATTTAACCGAATAATAAAAATAATAAAAAATAAATGTCTTTTAATAGTGTTTTCATATAACAGATGTATTAATATAATTTGAAACAAAAATTAACGCCTATCTTTAATTTTTTTATTGAATGTAACTTAAGAAAATTGATAACGAATAGGGTATAATAATTAAAAATAACTTTTAATATACACAAACGTTGACAAAAAATACTGAATTTTTTTTGTCTCTTGATTAATCTTGCTCAACTTCAGATATCGGTACTCAATTAATAATTTGCTCATTTTATGAAAAACTTATTTTTATCCATAAAGTGTCTACATAATGCATTTTGTTTTTTCTATTAATATTTTATAGCATATAACAAAAATTGTTGTTTTCTATGACCGGTATCGCGGCTGCGTGAAGCTGATCAGTTCGTAGCGCGGAACCCTACTTTCAAAATCAAATTAAAAGTATAAATAATGGAGATAGAGTTCCGGGACATGTTTCTATGATTACCGTGACAGAAGACATTGACTGTTTCATATGATGAGAAATTTCAAAAGTCTCAAATTTGGCTAGCAAGTTTTACGATTTTTTGTCCAGAATTGCCATTTTGTGATTTTGAGAATGAATTAAAACATTTTTGTCATAATTCAGCATCTCCTGAAATTGTTTTGGTAGTTTTTTTTCAAAATTGAAGTATTCAAAGATATTCGGATGGCCCATGGAATTCGTGTTTCATTATTCCAATATATTCAAAACTGGTATGAAAATGTTTTTTTTTACAAAATTTTAGATGATGGCTACTGTATGGTGAAACGAGTTTTGTAATTTATTGTTAATTCTACTGAAAATCTGGTACTTTTCGAAAAGTGCTAATAAATAAGGGATTGATTAGGAGTTTTGTGATGCTATTCTATTCATTCTTGATTTGAGGGATTTTTGAGGATGCAAATTATGAATTTTCGTACCAATCAAGAATTGAAGATAGCGGGTAACGGCGTTCCGTCACTTATGGCCTGTCCAGACTAGAACTGACTGAGTTACGGATTACGCAAAACAATTTTATATTCAACTGAAAAGAAACTTAATTTAATTCCAAAGTATAACGAAAAAAACTTGAGGATAAGCTTTGATTTGAATGCACTAGAAATACTAAAATAAATATTTTGTAAGATATACTCCTATACCAATGAATAATAGATTCGAAAGATTTTTTGAAAACAAAAGAGGTATTCTTGCACGACAAACTTTTGAATATGTTGTTTACTTACATATTTTGAGTGCATTCAAATGACAGATTGTATTGATATTTTTTTATGTTTCTAAAGTACATCATTGAAATTGGCGAAATAAAATGTGAGTGTGAGCATAATCCCAAATTTTTTATGTTTGAAAATATGAACAGGATGTTCATAAAACCAGATGTGAAATCATCTGCGACTGAAAGATAAACTTAAGTCACTATCTTCCATCGTTCACGATAACTTCTTGTGGGGTATTCATGTTGAAAAGGAAAACATTCTCAATTGAATATTGAATAGAAATATTTTTCTGAGAACTGAACAATGCACGATAAAAACAAAGTGATTTTTTGTGTTTATCTAACAGAAAACAACTACTTCCCCAACTAAAAGTCCTAATTGAGAACCCATACAGATGAATGAGACAAAGAAAAATGTTTTCCAAGGGGGAGTACTCACTACAAATAATTTGTATCATTGATGCAAGACTGACATCGCACTCATTAGGTCTTCAATACGTTTTTGTCGACGAAAATATATTTCACGCTTCCACGATCATCAGGAAGCCTGGAAGAAGTGGGAAACTCATTTTCTAGAGACAATATCACTTTGCAAATATGGAAAAATGTTAGAAACGTTTTTTTTGGAGTGACACTTTGAAATCAGTGTTTTTTTACAATTATCATCTGCGACTCAAAGATGAACTATTGAAGACCTAATGAATGCGATACAGGCTTGGATTGTAGTCAATAAAATGATGAGAAACATAAGAACTTCTTGTAGCCCATCAGTATAAAAGTTGTTATTTCACAAAATGGAAGCAAACATGAAAATCTAAGAAAATATCTATAAATAAATGCATATTTCGTTCAAATAAAAATCCTTCCCGACCGGAATTACGAGTGATCAGTCTGTTTGTCTATAAATCTTCTTTAAACGAATAGTTAAAGAAAAAACGAATATTTACCATTTTCATATATAAAAACAGCTATATTAATATAATTTGAAAAAAAAGTGTGGTCGGGGAATCCCCGCCAGGAACGAAGTTCCTTACGCCTTTTTTTCTCTTTCGATACTCTTTTTGGCGCTGAGTATATGATATTACCATTGTCTCTCTGTTATGTATATAAATAGTATTAATAAACACTCGAATCACATATACATTAAGCGTATGTAAACAGTAAATATGTACTTGAATCAAGTTATACAATTTGATTAACTTACTTTTCTAAGTTTGTATTACATACTTGCTGCACTTTCCATTTCTAGAATCTTCATTGCAAAATTGCAATAATGAGACAATATAATTCACGTATGATTTGAAACAAAAAAACAAATAACAAATATATTTTCTACTTTGCTCCGAAATCTTACATGCGCAATTGGAATATTCAATTCCACAACGCTCATATGCTAAAAATACACGAATAATTTCAAAGACCAAACGGAGCTGCCGTAAAACGAGGGACTACCAGGCCAGAGGTCCGGGGTTCAATCCTCAACACAACCATTTCTTCTTCTCAATATTTTTCCCTTTGGAAGTTGACGTTTTCTATTCCATCACCTATAATTGTCATCATACCATGCAATACTATATATATTATACCATGCAATATAATATATCCTTTTTCCAAACTCCTCCGCCACAGTAAATGGTATTTCATTACGGATAATACTATTCGTTATATTATATCAAATTGACGTGCCACATATTCAATATAAACCATGAATCCAACTTCGGCATACAAAAAACATAAGAAATTATCTCCAGAAAAGGATATAATCATCTAAACACACGTTATATAGAAATATAAAAGAAACAAAAATATCTTCCACGTTTTACCACTCAACGATAATATCCGACTTGTATTCGCATAGATCTCCTACCGCTCATGTATCATTTTAAATTTCTGGCAAGCAGAACAGCAGTTCGGATGGTTTCATACACCTTGCAACACCCTTTATTTTTGAGCCCCAAATTTGAAATATCTGATTCAAATTTAAGAAGGTGAAATCACTTTGCCGATAGGCTGCTCAGATTGATATGGTTAGGTCGTGAGTAAGGTTCAATTAATGACTTTTCCTAGTTTGTCAAATTGGGCCACTAAAAAAAATCCACATCAATTAACTTGACTAGTTCAAGAGTTGGGCGCCAGGCTTGCTGAAGACAAAAGCCAAAAATAAACAAAAATGTACTAAATAAATATCCCCTAGCTTGTATGAGAACGCAAATAAATATGCAGGAAATCAACTTAACAATTTATTCCAGACAAATAATTTTTAGAGTTACTGGTTAGAAATATTATAAAAAAACTTCAACACCACTGCTTGAAGAACAGAAAAAATTCAATGAAAAAATTTAAAAGTTACATTTACATTGAGAATTTTGACCTAGATAAAATTAGAACATTTACAAATATCTACGATTCCTCTAGACGCTGGTGATACGTATATACCTGCGGAGAAGGTCTTCACTGGAGGGAGATGAAGAAGGCTGGTTTATACGACGATGGTCTCAGCGGTACGACGACGAATCTGGTCGTGGGTGGTTAGCTATTAGTTTTAGACCCCCTTGTTGGCGTGAATTGGCTTGATCTTCACACCAGGCTGAATTTGATGTGCTGTATGACCTCCTAGGGTACCAGTCCTTCTGACTCAGTAGGTGGCTCCACTCCGGGGTATATATCATGCGAAGAAGATGATAGGAATCAAAATTTGTACAAAATGGGGGAGAACGAAGGATATCCTTTGAACCTCAAGTTTTTATGATTCAAATTTTAATCTAGAGTCAAAACATAGATGCAAATGATAGCATACAATAAAAATACCTCAGTCCATATATAAGACTGAAAGATTACAGTGAAAGAACAAAGATAATAGCAATCAAATCTGCTATTCTGGATTTAAATTTCCAAGTTAATTTTAATAATTTAAAAAAATATTAACAATGAGCAAAATTCAAAACCAAACAAAACAAACCTCACCCAAAACGTTCTTCTAAAATTCAGTTAAATTTTGAAATAAAGTAAACTGATAAGGTGATTATATGTACCAGAAGGGTAAAAAAAAATTGAATGAGTAAATGTATTCAAAAAGAAATATAAAAATTTCCTTGAGACTTTACCAGGAAAAATTGAATATAATGTTTTAAAGAAAAAATACTCTGAAGGTTGTCAGAGAAAAATATAGTATTTTAAAGCAAAATACTCTAAAGTTGCCAGAGAAAAAATATACTATTTCAAAGCCAGTACCGAAGGAAAATATAGCTTTAGGAACCGAAATACTAATCAGGCACTAGAGAAAAAGTTAAGAAAAAAAGAGGGAGACCACACGTCTTTCAGTGGGCACAACTCTCTTACATAAAGATAAAGTTAAATAATTCTTTCTATTGAAGAATTTTCAGAGATAAACAGAAGAGGGAGACCACACGTCTTCCAGTGGGCACAACTCTCTTAGATGAAGATAATTTCGAAATAGGGCGGCAAATACCCTTTTCAAATCGATAGGCCAGGTAATTCTCAGAAAATTGAATGAATTTCCCTGCTCTTGGCGACAAGGTAGTAACTGAAATGAATTGATTCTACAACGATCAAAAACCAAATAACCCTCACTGTGAATTGAATGAAGTAGAACGATAAAAGGAATTGGTTGAATGTGATCAAAATTCATGCTTGAGGAATATATTAGCAATCGAGTGTTCTGAGATAAGTTAAGCCAGAGGTACAATCCTCTCTAGAAGCAATTTTTTCTCAAGAGAAAACAAAAATAATCTCATAAACGTATACTTATGAAATTAAATAGAAAATTGCTCACCAGAAAGCTGTCCTATAAGGTAACTGCATAACTGTCACAGAAATTGACGCGGAACAACAAAATGTTTACAATAGAGAGAAAAAGCGATGGCGCGCTATCATTGAAAGAATGATTGCTGTAGTACAATTTTTAGCCAGTCAAAATTTAGCATTCAGAGGAACTAGTACGGAGTTGTATCATAGAGATAATGGTAATTTTTTAAAGGCAGTAGAGATGTTGGCCAAATTTTATCCACTTATTTCAGAACACCTTAATAATATCAGTAAATACAATGATAAAAAAACACGTATTCCACACTACTTAGGGCAGCATTTTCAAAATGAAGTAGTTCATATTTTAGCCGAATCTATTCGTAATGAGATAACACGTATTGTCAAAAAAGCCAAATATTACACTATAATTCTCGACTCTACGCCCGATATTAGTCATACAGAACACATAACGTTTGTAATTAGATGTGTGAACACTACTGATGGTAAAAGTAAAGTAGATATTTTAGAATTTTTTCTAGGATTTTTTTCAGTAACTAATACCACTGGAGAAGGTCTGTGCAATTTTCTATTAGAGAAGCTATTACCTAGTCTGCAGCTCGAAGTTAAAGATATACGTGGTCAGGGTTACGACAATGGATCGAACATGAAGGGAAAAAATATAGGGCTTCAGAAACGGATTCTCGATATCAATCCTAGAGCATATAGTGCCGTGTGCGCTATACCTTAAACCTCGTCGTTAATGACGCTGCCAGCTCCAGTGGTGAAATTTCTGGATTTTTTTGATATGGTACAAGAGGTATATAATTTTTTTCTGCGTCCCCATATCGATGGGATTTACTAAAAAAATACGTGAAAAGTCTAACTTTGAAACCATTAAGTGAAACAAGGTGGGAAAGTCGTATCAATGCTATTAGACCTCTAAAGCAAGACCTCAGAAACATTATTACCGCATTAAATGCCTTAATTGAAGATTCCACCAGAGACGCGAAAACAAAAAATGGTGCAAAATGAATAATTAAAAATCTTGAATCATTCAAATTTTCGTGTTCAATTTTGATTTGGCATGATTTATTATCAAGAATTAATGTTCTGAGTAAAATGCTTCAAAATCCTAAATTAAACATCGCGGAATGCATTGAAGGCTTAGATAATTTAAAAAAATATTTTTTTCACAAAGATCAGACGATAATTTCAAAATATTTGTCGAATCAGCCACAACACTTGCAATAGATTTAGGTATTGATCCCGAATTTCCAAGTTCGAGGCTCAGGAAAAAGGTCCGTTTATTTGATTACGAGGGCAGTGATGAACCCCTTTTGAATCCCTTCCAGCAATTCAAGACTTCTTTCTATTTTGCAATTCTTGATCACGCGATCTCTTCGGTAAATGAAAGATTTACATTATTATCTGAGTGCTTTTCAATATTCTGCTTTCTGTATGAGTTTCACAACATTTCTAGTGATGATCTCATGAAAGCCTGCATGGACTTAGATATTAAGTTACAGGTACAGGAGGAAGGAAGTATCGTGAAAGATATAGACGGTATACAACTGTTTAATGAAATAACTTCATTCAAATATATTTTTCCAGGTAAGAAACAGCCAATTGAGGTATTAGAAATCATAGTCAAAAATGATCTCATTTCCTGTTTTCCCTAAATTTTGCGCTAACAATAAGAATTGTTTTAACCTTACCTGTTTCTGTGGCGTCAGGAGAAAGAAGTTTCAGCAAATTAAAAATTATTAAAAATTACTTGAGAAATAATATGATGATAAGAAAGGCTTTCAGATTTGGCCATCATCTCCATTGAATCCGAAATCTGTGAAAAAATAGATTTTACGGAAATTATTGATAAATTTGCCACTCAGAAAGCCAGAAAGGTTATTTTATAATTAGGTAATTATGATGATTAGGTACCTAGTCTGTAGACTGTAGAACAACTGATTTATATACTTTTCGGTGGTATACGCACTGAGTATGTCCAAAATCTTTTGTGTGAAATAGACGTTATACAGGTAGATGAGTTTAAGAGTTTATAACGTCAACGTTAAATATTAGTCAAAATAAGAAAAAAATCTCTGGTGGGGCGGCACATCTGGTATTTGCACGCGGGCGGCCAATACCCTAGGATCGGCCCTGGTCCTGAGCTATCTAGTCCTTCAGTAGGGAGACCATCTAAATATTAACTCATCCATCATCTTGGAGTTGCTATCTTCAATTTAGGAATTTTAACTGAAAATCAATTATCTTTGACCGAATTCCTAATATTCGACCCCAAAACCCTGACATCTAATTTTGAATCGAATCCGGCCACAATTACAACACTCGTTCGCCATCTTGATTTTGATAAACAATTCATAATCTCCGACCCCGGAAAACCTCCACATACCAATTTTGAACATAATCGGACCATAAACACAGAGATCATCAGCTATCTTGAGCCGCTATTTTGATTTTAAGAATTTTGAAAAAAAAATTCATAATCTTCGACCCTGAAAACCCTCACATACCAATTTGAATCGTATCGGACCATAAACCTAAATCTCGTCATATCTTAGAGCCCCATTTTTTTCTATAACAAGAATTCCATGAGCCGCCATTTCAGTTTCATATTTTTGAAAAAAAATTCATTATCTCCGACTCCGAAATCCCCACATACCAATTTTGAATCGAATCGTACCATAATCACAAAACTCGCCCGCCATCTTGTAGCCCCCTTTTAGTTTTCTAACAAAAATTTCATAATGCATTGTCACCGAATTGTGAACACCTGCAATTTCAGCTCAATCGGATGTCTGCAAGTGCTCCAAATGGATAAAAATTTGAACCGGAAAAAATTTTGGACATACGAACAAAGCAAGTTAAATAAAAGCTTGTAATAATAAAGCAACAGTTTAAAATAGTATGGATAATTGAAAATACAAAATCAGTTTCTATTCATTTCTATATATTAGTATGTATTTTCACATCAATATATTGGTGTATCTGTATCCTGTATCCTTGACAAGTTTAAGGTCCAGATTTTTAAGTTTAGTTTTGAATACATATTTGCTACCAGTATTTTTGGTTTCTATAGGAATTTGATTATATAGCTGAAGAGCTATGATTATTTTCTGAGATTTCAGGACATATGAATTGATTTTGTTACGTGTTCCCATATTTTGTCTTCTACTTTCAGTTAATTTTTGTGAGTTGAATACGGCTTTAAAAAAAGTAAAATTGTCTGATATCTAAAATGGATGTTTCTTCATACCTACAGTGTGTTCATAAAATGTGGAAACGCTCCATTATCTTACGAGTTAATTATTTTCGGAGGTAACGTCGATTTTGTATTTTAGTTTTCCACCTTTAAAAAATATTTTTCCCCACCACCTTACAAAGATATCCGCCATCATATTTTTTAAATTAAAACGGTATATTTTTAATCAAAATTAAAGCGCATATTTTTTCTGAGTTAAATCATACCACATACGTCATATGTAACACTTCAAGCACTATGCTAGTGTAAAGAAACCAGTGTTCATATTTTAACATTCATTTAATTATTTATTTTGCAATGAAAATATTAAAGAAAACTAGTAAAATAGACAAATAACAAAATTTACATCAAATCCTCGAACTGCACTCCTTGGGTGAGTTGAAAAATATCCAAGACGTCTGATGAATTCTTGGTTTACGTTTGACAACATCTCTGGTGTAATTCGTTGAATTTCAGTTCGAATTCTCTCTATAAGCCCTTTAAGGTCTTTCAAATTGGTAGTCGATTATGTACACTTTACCTTTTAAGTAAAACCGGAGAAAAAAAATCCATGAGAGTTCAATCTGGGGACCTAGTAGGCTATTCAATCTGACCGCCACTCTTAGGCTTATCCTGACATTGCCAATCTCATTAAATTTGTGTAATATTTTGCTTACCGTCGATTTACTTATTGGATCCTCGATCAGGATATTTTCATTAAAAGATCTCGCATACTTCTGCCATACTTCTCGATCCGTAACCTAAGATCATCAAAACTTCTATTCGCTGTTTTTCTGACAGCACCATCGTAATTTCAAATAATTTCTTTCAGAGGTAATATTTTTCAGAAAGGTATTATTTAAGACTTATAAATCGATATGCTCACAACAAATCAATAGGCTTTTCATTTAGATGACAGTAGGAGATTTAAGCCGGTTCTGGTCTCCCCACCACTATGACGTCACGTGTGACCTTGAATATTGCAGGTGCAGTGTGTGTGTGTTTGACCTGAGATTTGACTTTGAGATTTGTCATTGAGTTTGATATTGGGCTTTGGTCGACTTTGAGATTCGACTTGACCTTGAATTATGACTTGAGATTCGCCATAACATTAAGTTTTGATGTTGGGATTGTTTCGGCAACCTCAAGATTTGATCTCGAGTGTTTGACCTTGACTAATGTGTGGTGTAGGCATACATATTCTGTGCAGTCATGACCTTCATGAATCCTTGTACTTCCAAGCGAGGAGGGCGTTTGTCCGTGAGAGCTAGAGAATGAACTGCGATTATTGATGAGTGCGCTGAATGTCAGAGAACTTCAAATCCATACAGATTGCGCATCGCATCGGACTTGTTGTATGGTGGGGGTATTTCACTGAAATATTCCAGGAGAAGAGTATTTCGAACATGTCTCTCGTGATCTATTGAAAACAAGTCGGTGAAATGTATTCGTGTGATTGTGTGTAAAGATTTCACCTCGAAGTGATAATCTACGTCGACATCAACGGAAACTCTGCCAGGGAGGTCCTTCCAGTGAAACGGAGTTAAATTGAAATGGCGATGACTCACCACCGCACCACTCTAGTACATGTAATTGTTGTAATGTGACATTTCCATATTGTCAAGTCAACTCCACAATAGAACACTCGCACCAGGACGAATTCATGTGTTCACGGTGGTGGTACACCCCATTAAAAATGCATTCAAATGTCGCATTTCCAGCTACAGAGTATCTAGTGAGAATATGTATCAGAGTATGCACCTTTTCAATGATATCAAGCATAAAGTACTTCGAGCTATTGGAAAAAACATAAACTCGCACAACTCCATCAAGGTCAACATGGAAGGTTTGAAGTTATGTCATTCAAACATCAGGAATTGACAACATCAAATCGTTCAATTCTCAATCGTATGAATCGATCAACTGATTGAATGATTATTCGATGCATTTCGCTGACATTATAATTGCCCAAAGTAGGAGTTTGAGGAGCGTGATTCAGGTTTGTAGTTATAATTGTTGCAAATGATGAAGGTTTAAAAAGTAATTTTTCAGGATGGAGTTAGTGAAAATTATGTTCCTTTGAGGTGAACATAAACAAATACAGTCCACTTGGCGGATCATCATACATGAAACTTCCCGAATTCATTGAGAGAAGAAAAGCGTGATCAACATAAAAAATGAAGACCAATGCTGCTTTGCATGGGCCGTGACATCTGCATTATTCCTTCACAATATAAAGTGTCGGAGGTGTCATCCTATCCACATTATGAGACTGTCTTGAATGTAAAATTATGGATTTTCCAGTAAAATTACGTGATATAAAATGTTTGAGTATTTGAATGATATTTCAGTCAATGTTTATGGTTTGGAATCTAAGATTGAGAATAAGAGAGTCAAATATGAGGTGATTGGGCCCTTAGTACTCTCAGAGAAAACTCAGAAGACATGTCAATTATGCTTATCACAGATGAGGTGGGGAAATACTATTGTTGGATAAAAGATCTCTCAAGATTGGTGTCAAGTCAACCTCAGCTCATGAACACAAAAAATATTTCTGTGATGGATGTTTATTGTACTTTCTGAATGAGCGATTACTGTTGCGTCACCAGATGCACGATTGTAATCATGTATGCACGTACCAAACTGATTTCAGAATAAATAAAATTTGGGAAAATGGTTGCCGGTAATATCATTAATGTTTGAAAATTTCGAAAGACAAATGATGACTTTTGTAGTATATGCAGATTTTGAATCGACTGGCTATACAACCACCGAACCGAATCCAGAACTCGCGTACACGAATAGAACCTTCCAACACGAAGCTTACTCATTTGCTTATCTGATAAAATGTTCCCTTTGATGATAAATTAACAAAATTTGTTTCATATAGAGGTGCTGATGGCAAAGGTTTTCAAATGCGAATAGAAGAAGATTTAAGAAATATATATATAATCATTTGGTATGTCAAACCAATGACTAAACAAACCCCAGAAGAGGAAGGGAATTTCAAATACCACCACTTGTGGTATATGTAGAAAACCTCACAGAAGGCTGTTAATCAGAGATCACTGCCATCTCACGGGGAAAAGATAGCAGCGCACTCTGCCTGTAATTTGAATTTCAAAATACCAAATTTCATCCCCATTATATGTCATAATATGAGTGGTTATGATGGTGCCATATGTTCATTAAAGAATTGTATGAGGAAAAGATAAGGTTGATGTTATTCCCCAAATCCAAGGAAAAATACATTTCGTTTACAAAACATCTCTACACACATAGCTATCAAAGTAAAGAAGGAAAAATTAAAGAAAAATTTTTTTGAAAAAAAAAGAGATTTATAGATAGCTTCAAGTTCATGCCAAGTTCATTAGAAAAGTTGGTGCAAATTTGAGTGATAAGCAATGTATAGAGATGTTGTTAAAATGTTTTCCCGATAAAGAAAAATTCAATTTAATGAGGCAGAAAGGGTGTTCCCCGGGATAGTTTGGACCATCAAACGGGGATCATCCAACCGCAAAAAAAACGTTTTAAAATTTGAAAAGAGGAAAAAAAAAATTTCGAGAAAGATTATATGAGAGCCGAACGTGTTTGGGCACATTTTGTAAGAGTCTTGGGAAATTCGGATTTATATTTAAAATCTGATGTCCTACTACTATGTGATATTTCGAATTTCGGTTTTTGTGATATGCGTTGGATCCCGCTCAATATTATACGCAAAAAGGGTTACCCCCATAATGTTAAAAAATACAAATATTGAACTTTTAACTGCTAACTGACTTGATATGATAAATTTTTCAAAAAAAAGGGATCCGAATTGGGAAGGGCAATGTAGCGATAGGAAAGGGTAAGCAAAAAATAAGTTCGGGGCCCCAAATTTTGATCCTCAAGGGGCAATCATCTTATTTTATTTTGGATGCCAAAATTTATATGGGCATAGTACAAACCATTTCACATCGATTTCAAAAGGGTTAACCGAGAAAAAAAAAAAACAAAAAGGGCATTAAGGCCGTGCAAGAAAAATGACCCATGGATATTCCTTGAAGTTACTTTAATATCCTCGACCGTAAATTTTTTCCCACCCTTCGGTAAAGTATAGTGCCCCAAATCAAAAAGCAAAAAAATTCCCAAAAATTTATTCCAAATTTGAATGATAAGCGAAAGGGATGTGGGTTTATTATAAAACTGGCAGTTTTCCAATAATGGGTTGAGTTTTTATACCCGAATCCCGATCCGGGAATTTATTTGATGAATTCCCCCGGGTCCCAACACTCCCAAAAGCGTAATAGATCTTAAAAAAATAAGTCTTAGAAAGTTTTTGCAGAAAATGCAGTAGGCATGGAAAAAAGTTGAACAATTGGGGTTGATAAAAAGGGTTGGGCTATTGGAGAATGTTCCGAGGAAGGGCCTGATTCAACAACCAAAGTTGCCCCAATTTTTTTAATGGGAAAACTCGTCAATGTTTGAAATTATTACGACAAACCATTGTAGGGATTCTGTGTTTTGGAATTATCCCAAAACTTAATAAAATGATTTTTACCATGGATGTATAGAAAGAATTTGGTCAGAATGCTTCTTTCTACACCGGTTTTTTAAATTCTCTAATCAGAAAGGAAATTGAATTTAAATTTCATCCAAAATTAAAAGCAAAATTTGAAAATCTAATTACATTGAACATAATAAATTCGGCATACCAAAATTTCCAGCCCGGGGAATTTCAAAATATTTCCCAATGATCCATTAATTAGTTTTAGGGTTTACAGGTGCCAAGGCATACTATGTACAATCTTTTTAAAAAGGAAGTGAATCAAAAAAAAGAGACCGTGTTAAAACCAATTGAATTGGAGGTTTCAAGAAAATGGGTTGGGGAGAAGGTTTAAAATTTTAGGAAGATGAATTCATTCAGAAAGCACCCTAAGAAGGCCCCCAAAATTTTGAAAAATAAAGTAGCACTATCTATATGATGCTTTTAAAGGTTTCCAAAAATTCCCAATACAACACAAACCCTCCCTCACAATGACATTGAGTTCTATCAGTGCGACCCCAATGAAACTATTCGTATATGTAATAAAACATAGTTAAATCTTTTTTCTAAAGGGTATGCGCAAAATTTCCCGGGAAAGTAGATTGATTATTTAATCGCATTTTTGGGAGTGTTTGAAAAATTGAATAATATCATCTGCAATAAATTTTAAACTGGAAAATGCATAGTTGAGCTGTTAAAATAATTAATATATATAGCATTGACATGTTTAATAAAGTCGCATTGAGGCATACCATTGTGTTTCATTTTAAAACAGAAGAGAAATCCTAAAAAAATAATTCTTTTCAATCTGCGCCGCGAACGCAAAGTGAAAATTTCCGTTTCAGTGGATGCAAAACGGGTAAAATTATTCCAGAGATCAAGATTAATCTTTCTCCCCGGGAAACCCCCTTCCGCGCCAGGAAACCGAAAACCCGCGAAACCGCAAAAACCGCAAAACCCGAAAACCCAAAAAACCCGAAAAAACCGCGAACCGCGAAACCGAAAACCCGCGAAACCGCGGGTAAAAAAAGCCGGGCTAATCAACAAGACCGCGGGATTTTGGCGTCTGTGTAGTGCTGATCGCTCCGCGGTCTTGACCCGATGAATGATTAAGTCTTCTTCGAATGGATACCGGGGGATATGAAACTATCCCTTTGCGAAAACCGTCCATCAAAATTTTCGATCTTTATCAATGACAAGGAATCCAAAAATTGATCATCCCAGCAACTTACTACACATCATTTGAAATTCTTTGAATGGATTTACGTAAAGAAGGAAAAAAAAGAAATGCATGTGTTCATCCGTCTTGTTTGAATAAGACGAGAAGGGTTTTCCCCCTTTGGGGCCCCTTAATAGGTCTGTGATAGAAGTCAACACCTTTTTTGGCGTCCCCAAAAAAATATGATCGATAATATCCCTTTCGCAAACACAAACATCAAAATGAACACTGAATTTGGTTTGGCATCGAGGGCTGACAATTTTGCATTATTACTGGTGAAGAAACAATCCTTTCGCCTAACATTACGCAAGATTCATATTTCGGTTGATTCAAGGGCTTTGAATAGAAAAACGCTTTAAATCGCAATCCTTGTGGATGTGTCAAGGGGGCATTTGTCTTTCCACAATTTGGATTTAACCCCGGGGTTAAAAGGGGCGGTTTTTTTGGGAAATAGTGGGCAATGCGTCTCAATGAGCGCCCCCCATTTAATCCAGTCCCGATTTTCTCATCCAAATTATCTACTGCAAACTCTTTTTTTTGCTTGACAATGCGCATTGTTTGACGGTTCGACACTTATTAACTTATTAGTGCCAAAAGAAAGTTTCATTTAAATGTCTAAACCCCAAAGCAATGCAAAACGGAAAAAAAAAAAGGGGGGAGGGAAATTTTTAATAAATAAATTGCCGTTTGAATTGGATTTTCCTGGAGGATATCAATATTGGGACCCGGAACTAAATTACAAAACGATTGGCACGCAAACGATCCAAAAAATCTTTGAAAGGGCCGTAAAATAATTCAATATAAACCTCAATAAATTGGGGCGCCAAAAACCCAATGAAACAGGTTGGGTGGGCAAATCACGTTATTTTGAAGGCCCTTACCGCCCCAAAAAATGTACGCAAAGAAGTGCCGCAAAACCGGGTAATCCGTAAAAAATGGGCAAATAAAATCAGAAAAGTAGCATCGGGGCAGGGGAAAGTAAGTTCCCGGGGTGAAACAAATGGTGGGAATTTCGTGACAAAAATAGAAAGATGGCCCAACAATGGCATTAAAGGAAACAAAGTAAATACGAAAGCAAACGGCGGAAAGAAAAAAAATTTGCACACCTGCATAATACCTTATTCCAAAAAAATTGGTAAACCATTATTCCCAAATTTTTCCGGATTATCTGCATTTGCAGTTTGGTGCTGCTGCAGGTATAAGCAGAGCTTTTTAAATTCAAACAAAGGAGAAAAGATCTGAAAGAGGTAAAACATCTAAAAGAAAGATGGAGGCGATAGCTTTAGGAAAAAAGGGTAGCGGTATTTTTTTGAAACCAAAATCGCAAACCTTGGGATCTATCTCCCATATACATCAAAAAAATATGATGCCCCCCTCCCAAACCCTCTCACAGAAAAATAGATCTTGCATATGCCAAAAAATTGGAAAACCCCACTTTTTTTTATTGTAATTCGCCAACCTCAGGAAACCCCGTAAATCATGAAACGGCCCATCAATTTGATGGATTCAAAACGCCCAGGAACACATTGCGGCATACAGGAAAAAAAATTGGAAGAGCTGCAACAAATTCCCGACAAATTTTGGATCTAACCCACCCAGTGGAGTTGGTCCATTACTTCCGAGAGGTACGCATGCAGTCGAAAAATTATGTATAATTAGAACGGAGCAGAAATACAATACAGTTGTGTGTGGACATTTTATGCTTGAAGTTTCTCTTCCAATCACCCGAAAAAAGCTAAAATGGATTTCACGCCAGAAATGGATCGAGAGGCTATTAAGAGAATGGGGCATTCCTCATCGCATATTCAAGATTACGCAGCTTGAAAAAATGAGTAAAGGGTCAACTTGCAGATATGCCCAAAGAGGTCATGATTTCTTGTGCAGCTAATGATAGCATCGGTTTGGGAAATACTTCCAAACCCCTTTCTTCAAGAGGATATTGATATTTTAAAATATAAATATTGCTATGAACATCATATGGACAATGCAAGTGTTGGAACATCCAATTCCAGTGATGTGAATGACGGACCCATACCTGAAACTATTTTGTTGTTATTGCACCATCGATTGTAATATTGGCGCCAATAACAATACGTTGAATTGGGACAAAAATTTGCCACCGAGGAAACGAAGAAAATTATTTCGCATGTGTTGTGAACAAACAATAAAATGATTTGTTATCATATGAATGCATTCAGTCATGTCACGAAAGTTCGAGCTACAAGCGTTGGAACCAGTGTCTTGAGTGCAGACTTCTACCCACCCATTGAGCTGGATAAGAATAGCCGCTATGGATTGGGCTTTTGGGACGTATGGATGCAACACAATCCACAATGTCACGGAAACCACAACAACTTGATCACTTCTTCATTCCCGCAAATAAAGCCGCCACAGTCAGTTCTAAACGTGTTATAAAAATACCAAGTGGCGCATATGAGATAGAAGAAATAAATGCTGTTATCCAACGAGAACTTGAATTCCATCTATTTCATGCGCGAAACATGATAAACACCATTATTGGGATGAATTGTTCAGCCTCCGAGAAAAACAATAATACATTCAAATGTATGATGCAATCAAAGTATGGGTGAACCTGAAACATGAAAACTCAATAGCATCCCTGTTGGGATTCGAGAAGAAAGAATTCAGTGCAAATCGCATGCATGAATCTACATCTCCTGTGAATATTGTACCGTGAGACTCATTTGATTGGATTGCAATATCATTTCAGGATCATACATAAATGAAGAAGAGAATCATATTCTTTTTTTCATTTGACGTTGATGTTGGAGCCGGGTTATAATATAACAAAAGAGCCAAACAACCATTATTTATATGCCCATCAGCCCGGAAGTGACGTCAGTCATCGACAACATTACTGCGCATATTGATCATACGAAATAATCTCATTGATTTCGGTAGTGTGGAAGAAATAGTTGTCATATTGGAATTGAAGAAATTACAATAACGAATGTAATGGGTTTTTGCTACAACAAACGACAAACAGAAATGAATACGAAATATTTTCACCAAACAAAGATCGTCATTCATCAAATATCATCAAAAAAGAAAAAAGCTTTCAGCCAGGAAGAAGGTCATTCCACAAGTGTTTGCTGAACGACAAAGACATACATTGCAGAGATCTTAATTTTCTAAACTCAATTGACTCCGAATTCGACAATAAAATGGTACTCGAAGCAAACAGCGACAAGTTGAATATTTTCACGAACCAGTGGTCGATCATTCTTCATAAGTCTGCACGAGCATACCTATAAGCCGTATGGATCACCATTGTTCAAGAATTCAGATGAAATCCGAATTGCAATCAAACAATCAAGATGTAATACTAGACATTGCCGACAGTTTCATTTACATTGAGGGAAATTCATTCCAAAAGAAGGAAAAGCAGTGCTATCTTCCAACAATGCTTTGGCATTCCTCTTCGATGAGATCCGCTATGAAATGGGGGTGGTGAGCAAGCTGCCGCTGTTCGAAAACCAGGCATAACACATCCACAATGAAGAATATGGTTTCCCTTTGGTCAATCACACTCTCACATGCTTTTGACAACTGGATGGGGACTCTTCCGGACACAAAACAACAACATCATTGATGCACCCAGTCATTTATTCAGTGGAAAACTTCCTCCAAATCATTTGATGGTTTTGCTGAGGATTATAAGAAGAGTATTCTGAATGAAAACAAGAACTGATTTTGATTATAGCTCGTTCATTCAAGAATTCATATATTGAGACGTTGATGCCTCTTTGGAAATACAAAGATTGAATGGAAAATAAAACATGTTGTGCCCGATGACAAGCAGAAGCTCAAATTATTCAGTAGAATAACAATAAGAGTGGTCTGAATTCAAAAATCAAGTTGGCTTTATCGTAGTGGATCTTATGAATTACCCTCATTGGTGTAGCACATCTTCAGGACATATGGGCAAAACAACCAACACTTTGAAACACCTAGTTTCATAATTATTAGTTTTCAAAGTACCACTGCATCCGAAAACAGAGCACTGGATGTACAAAATTCATAAATGCTGACATTAATAACATCCGAGGTATTTGAACTCTAGAAGTCACCCATATGAGCGTTGGAACCTGGACCTTTGATAAAAACTATTCTCTTCAGCTTACTATGCATATGAGGACTCCAAACGTAGTTATTATGACAAAGATATGAGTGAGCCTCTTATGGACCTTTAAGCATACTTCAACAGAATCCCTGTTCATCATTGATTGCTTTACATCAACCGAATGCTGCAAAATCATCTACAGTGGATATCAGTCTTTGAGTTCGAAACAGAAAAAATAAATTCCAGCCAACACCAAAGTCTATGCACTCCATTATACACGATACCTTCTTGACTTACAATGCATTGGATGGCTCTGTTCGTAATTCACTTTGAAATGTTCAATATTTTATTTTGTACTATATCTGAATATTTTAAGTATATCAATAATGTTTATGTGTAATGAAAAAAATAAATAAACAAGATTTTGTAAATATATGTTTTATTTCATATCAAATATCTACATGATCATATTCATCATCATATTCATCATATAGTTGATATTTCTCGATGATGTCATCAGGTAGGAATGGTAAAGGGTGAGAAATCCTTCCAGATCCAATTTGATCATTTCTTCACAGAATTGTTGCAAGTTTAAGGCTCCTTGGTTGAATTCTCACAAAGTATTGTACCCTTGACGTACTTCTCGGATAAATGTGCACATCTTTGGATTTCATCTTCATCGAAGCAAACATTCAAATCATAGACTGTAGCATGGAGGACATCTTGACTCAAGCATTCAAGTAGGAGTTCAATCTCTCGATGGCTGTATTGATGTCCACGGCTTCCGTCCAACATTGACTCGAGTAATGCATCCACATATTGAAAACTGAAACGAAAAATCGAATTGTTAATATATTCCATTGATATTCAAATAATTTTACTTAAATCAGAAAATGTGATGCTCCAAATACAGCACTTCTACACTGAATGTTATTTTTAATGGAGAAATATCTATATTCAACATAAAATCACTATATCCTAACTATTAACATATAAACAATATTATCATTTAATGTAGTTGAATTCTACTAGAGGACGAGTTCTCAAACTCCCTGCTACTTGTGGACTCTGACCCAAATATGTTATTGTATATTTGAAATCTGAAGCATTTATGCAACTGACATCGTCCGCATTGAATTCATCCGAAATACTTTTGACAACCATGATTTGAATAAAGTATCATTATCATCACGTAATGTCATTAGAATAGATCTCCCATATCGGGTTATACAAATCGTCATACCAAGTATGTTGAAAGCTTTACCGATGGGTAATGATGATATTGGTCTTGTTCAAAAGCTCCCACCCTCTTCAATTATTGAAGAATTGATTCTCTTCAAATCTACAACTTTGGAAGAAAAGACATAGTAAGACTGTATGAAAAATATAGATTATTTCCACCTTATAAAAAATACACTCACTGAATTGAGAACTTCTCGTACTCTGTATTCACTCTTTATGATATTATCTAACATCTGATTTCTCATCAACGACTCACACATTTTATAAGAGACATCCCCACTCCATTTCCAGTAGATGGGACTGTGAAGGTCATTACGCAAATTGAGCATCAACACACTCATCAATACTCGCAGTTCACTCTTAGCTCTCTCTACAGGATGAATGCCTCCTCGCTTGAGAGTGCAAGGATTCATGAAGGTCATGACTACACCAGAATATGCATGCCCACACCCCAACATTAGTCAAGGTTCAAACAAACATCGAGATCAAATCTTTTGTGTTGCCGAAACAATCCCAACACCAAAACTCAAGGGCAAATCTCAAAGTCAAAACCTAATGTTGTGAATCTCAAGGTCATATTCAAGGTCAAGTCGAATCTCAAAGTCGACCAAACCCTAATATCAAAACTCAATGACAAATCTCAAAGTCAAATCTCAAGGTCAAACACACACACACTGCACACCTGCAACTATTCAAGGTCACACGTGACGTAATAGTGGTGGGGGGAGACCCAGAACCGGCTTAAATCTCCTACTGATGACAAATGACTAACTTTGTTTACTTGTCAGACCAAACGGCATTGTTTTTTTAAAGGAAATACAAATTTTCCGAGTTTTTATGGATAGTTGACTTGAATTTACATGGAGAAGAAATACTAACCATTAGAAAATATTCGTGTACATTATTTTATCTACGAATGAAAGTGTTTTGGCGGTATAAAACAGGTAATAAGTACTTAACCTACAAAGAAAGTTACGAACGCCAATGTATGCAGGTGCATTTGTCATGAAGTTGACTGTTGACATAATGTGAAAATACCGCTAATTTTGAACTAAACCAATCTCAAATTGTTATTTCAAACTAATCAATGGCTATTCACTTTCCCAATAGCCAATCAGACTTTGGTCTCAAAACGAGCGCATGCGCCTTAAAAATCATCTAAATGAAAGGCCTATTTAATACTGACATATGCAATGGTAACTAAGAACTTATTGTCTGGTTGCTAAGGGCTTTCAGATGTTTTTATAGCCTACTCAAGTTTGGCAATATACTCGTACTAACTACTGAGTAATTCTAAGGTTATCATTGCAAAATGAATAATGAATAATGAAAAATATATGAACATTGGTTTCCTTTATTCTAGGTATATTGTAACTTGAAGTGTTACATATGACGTATGTGGTAAGGTTGAACTCAGAAAAATATGGGCTTTCAAATTTTGATATAAAAATATACCCTTTCAATTTAAAAAATATCGATGACGTCATATCTTGTAAGGTGGTGGAAGAAAAATATTATAAAAAAAGAAAATGTGGAAAACCAAAATACAAAATCGACATGTCCGAGCTTTACCTCCCAAAATGATGAACTCGTAAGATAATGGGGCGTTTTCACACTTTATGAACGCACTGTATAATGTGTCTGTGGGTAATTTCTTCTGATCAAATAAATCATTATTAATACTGATTTTTGAATTTGGTCTACATTGTTTCTTAATCTAGCGCTAGCTGCTCCCAGGGAATTATACCGTATTAGAGGTGGGTTTCAAATAGGGCAAAGTATAGCATGCGCATCTGAGCAATTTGTAAGTACGGTCTCATGTGTTGAGTCTTTATGTAACCCTACGAAGTTTTTTGACCAAGTAATCAATATGTGCCTCCCATTTAAGCTGGGAGTCTATAAATATACCAAGTTTTTTTATTTTGTTTACTGGTGAGATGGTTAGGCTTACATCATCATATTTTACTGAAATTGAACTGAAGCAATTCAATCTAGCAAGAAAACCTAGTGCGCCAGAAAACTGCCACAACTGCACTGGATGAAATACCCTCATCATATATGAAGCTAGCAAGCGACGTCCGAAATAGTAAAAAATCGCCAAATAACTCGTCATGCGGACTCGTAGTCCGCACGTTTACTCTGGAAGGACATAGGACGTTTGATACAGCTTTATGAGCTCTACAATTTTTATTATAAAAATGTCCTTCTATGATGTATACACAAATAGAAATTTGCTGAGAAATTGGCATTGATTGATTGATAATTAATAATTTTTGTTTACCCCGTGAGCTCTTTTTTTAAGGAAAAGGGTTCGTGTCAATCAGATACTATTTGACAACAGTTTATCTTTCATTGACAAACATAACGTCATTAGATTTCAACAGTTATCGAATTCATAGTTGAAATGTATAAATAATTATTAGTTATTATTTTTAGGAATGGAAATAAGATCACAAACCTTGTGTTCTGTGAATAAGAACTTTGGCAAAACTGAAAAAAATTCAACAATAATAGTTAAAGGTAAATAGAAATGCCCTTTGACATACCAACAATATAAAAAATGGTTATCCATGGGTTTTCATACATTAACTATATTAACAAAATATTTTAATAAATTCATTCAGTCATCTGATTTTTTTATGTAAAAAAACATGGTAGAATTCAAGGACAGAATATTATTTTAGCACAATCTATTCAGTGCGGGATCTAGTTCATTGAACCCTCTTATCATTTGCCTTGAAAAAACGAGGTGTGTTTGATTGTTTACAAGCAAGCCATTTAGGAATGCCGAACGGATATGAGCCGCCGCACTGCTTAAACCACCTGGTGCAAGAGCCACATATCGCAATTTTTGGAATAGGAGAACAGAATATCAAGAGGGTTTCACGTTATCACCGAAATTGACTGGACTTGTAAAATGTAAATGTAAAATTTTTCTTTACAATGGTTATTGAAAAAAAAGCGTATCTGAACTCAATGTTTAGCAAATGTAAAATGGCACAAACTCAAAAAAGTTAGTCACAAAATTAAAAATGTAATTAAATTAATAAATACTTTATTGAGTCTACGAAAAATTACATAGGTACCAATAAACAGTGAGCTGGCCAATTATTATAATCGCAATATTAAAACTGTAATTAAAAGCAATTTTGTTTTTACACAAGTCTCCGAAGAAACTGTTCGTGATATACCTCAATAGTAGATAAATATAAAATCGCAAGCATTTGGCAACGAAAACATAAATACAACAATCATTCAACTCTGCTGTCCTCTTTTAATACCCATTGTTGTACGATCGGACTATTAGACCAATCAATAGAGTTTTTTTGGTGACAAAAATACTACCAGGAAATTGGCTGTGCCATCATACGAAAGTTAAATCCTCTTATGTTTCCTACTCCCAACTGTGATTGCTTAATTTGTTATAAACATTTGAAAGCATTTTTTTTTTTTTTTGTTTTTGACCTGCAACTTGAAAACTAATGAAGCAATATCGATACTCTCAACGGACGAATTGTAGAGAATCAAAATGAAAAAAGAATGAGCCCTAGCTCGACTCGATCGGATTATTAGTAACGTAGAAATACAGAAAAAACCGGAAAAAAATCTGCGTGTTTTTTAAATTAATAACCCTGCCATTTTTTAAACAGGCTCTCCACGACATAGTAGTGATTGATATGTACTTTATATGTGAAAAACTCAGGCAGTGTTGGATTATTAGTTTTGGCATAATTGTAATTTGATTGTTTCAATGCACTTTATTGCAGCAGACCTGGATGCGTCATAGGTGGTCCGATTTCTATTTTTTTGAAAGATTTTGAGAGTAGTACTACAAAAATAGTACTAGAATATGACTATTCTCATCTTGCGTTAAAATGTTGCGAAATAGGTGATAAATACTTGCAAACATGATCGAAACCCGGCGCGTGTGTGAAAGCGGCTCAGTAGTGGGGATAGAGCAGCAGATTCATAATAGGCGCATCGCGGTTGTAGAGCTCATCCAGTATTGAACCGACCACTTTGGCCTTCCCCCACCTAACAACCAATTTTTATAGAAGATACCCGAACCATTGTCTAACTATGGCTATTAATAGAAATTCCATAGGCGTACCAAATTATTTGGTATAGGCGATTCACGAGACGTAGAGAACTTACACTCCTATAACTTTCCTAACACTCCTATTTCTTTTTCCGCTACTGAATAGTACTTACCACTGGGCATTTTGGCAAGGTAACGAGTAAATTATTGCAAAGTTGAATAAATAACTGCACTACCTATTTATTAATTAAACAAACCTAACCATTCAAACGCTGCATGCCAAGACACTGGTGAAGATTCGCCGTAGCACAGCAAATCGTGTCCACTCGTGTTTTCCCCCTCTCTACCTACCAAACGGTCGTTTCAATACTGGATGAGCTCTATTACTACACATACGCTTCCCCGCGTCTGCTGCTCTACCCCCACTACTCAGCCGCTTTCACGCACTCGCCATTTTCGGTCATGTTTGCAAGTATTTTTCACCTATTTTGCAGCATTTTAACACAAAATGAGAATATACATTTTGTAGTACTATCCTTCTACTCTCTTTTTGAAAAATTGGAATCGCACCACCTATGACGCATCCAGGTCTGCTGCAATAAAGTGCATTAATTCAGATTCAATTATGCCAAAATTCAGATTGCAATTATGCGAAAACTAATAATACGACAGCGCCTGAGTTTTTCACACATAAAGTACATATTAATCACTATGTCGTAGAAAGCCTGCCCTACAACTTGAAAAGTGACAGAGTTATAAATTTATAAAAAACACAGATTTTTTTCCTGTTTTCCGGTTTTTCTCCGTTACTAATAATCTGATCGTGTCGCGCTAAGACTCATTTTTTTGCATTTTAATTCTCCATGATTCGTCCATTGAGAGTATCGAAATTGCTTCATTAGTTTTCAGTAACAAGTCAAAACGAAAAAAAATGCATTTATATGTTTATAACATAGTAAGCAATGACAGTTGCGAGTAGGAAACATAACAGAATATAATTACGAACCGTCTTTCGTATGATGGCACAGTCGGTTACCTGGTAGTATTTTCTCACAGAATCAATAGAGCAGAAAATCTTTATTGATTGGCCTAAGTCAGTCTAGACTCACAAGTGTGTAACTTTAGAGCGTTGAGTGCTGCTTGGCTGCTTGCCAGGATATAGATCTTTCCCCTTAAGGATTTTGGGCGCAAATTTCTATAGCATGGGATTCTACTGGAAAAATGTTGGGGCTTTGCCTGAGGGTTTTGAGAGCCTAAACTAGAACCCGTTATTCCCAGCCTTTTCGTCCATCTTGTAACCATCAGTATACCATACTAATGCATTCCTTTCTGTAAGTTATGAATATATGGTGATTGTTTATGAAAATTTCATAATTCACTTCAAATTCGTGCCTGGCTGGCACAATATCTGATGACTTGTACCTGGATTTTAGAGGAATATTTTCCACAATCTTCAGATGTCCAATCAGATATCCAGTTTCTAAGTTTGAAGCCTGGTGCAGTCTGAAGACACTCTTTGCCGCTTTCTCCATTAGACACAAGTGCGGAAGGTTCAGCAATACCCCTAATGCTGCAGTGGGACACGTGAATATTGTCCCTGTGATTCCCAGACAGACTAATCGCTGTACTTTCTGCAGCTCGATTTGTGCAGAGTATTGTTGGGTTTTTGGCCATCTTACTAATGAGGCACACGTGATCATGGGCTTGGTAATCGTTTTAAAATAACCAGTATATAACTCTCTTGCCAAAAACTCTGCGGCACGACCGGGTTGCCGATGTGACCTTGGAAAGAATGTTATTAATATGACTGTTCGATGTCAGTCTTTGCTCGATTATAACGCCCAGGTATTTGACTTCCTTGGAAGAAGTTAGCTGAGTTCCATTCAAGGTTGCGGCTTTCAATTCGAACTTTTGCCTATTTGTGAATGGAATCAGCACTGTTTTGCTAGGATTTACATTCAGTCCCTGCTTTGCGCACCAGCTTCTGATTATATTTAGGGTTGTCTGCATGCGAGTGGATATTATCGCGTCATTTTTGCCCCTAACAGTGGCGACCAGGCCATCGGCGTAACCTTGAGTCGTAATTCCAGACTCATGTAGCTTCACTGTCAGATTATCCAGGGTCAGAGACCACAGCAAAGGCAATAGAACCCCGTCTTGGGGACAACCTTTTTATTGACCATTTCCTCTCCGAGAGCTGCTACAATGATTCTGCTTTTCAAAATTGCATGTACCTATCTGATCAGTGAGGTGTTTATATTCCTTTCTCCTAGTGATCTGATGATGGGGTCATGTGAGGTGTTATCAAAAACACCCTCTATATCTATGAATGCAGATAGAGCCATTTCCTTGGCCACACTAGAGAAAGTGAGATTGTGCAAAAAACTTCCGTCATACATTTGTAAATCACCCTGCAAATATAAATATTTTTAATTGCACGTATTTACTAATGTATTACTAAAACATGTAGTGAACGTGTGTATGCAACATAAATTCAATCTATCTCGTAAGTTAAAGAAAAAAAATTCCGGAAAACTGGGCAATTTTCAACTTTAACACCCCGTATCTAGGAAACTAGTCATAGGATTGAGTTGCGCCTATTGACACTTTTGGTGACTAGGTCGAGTACAACATAAAAAAAGTTTCTTACCCGCAACGTTCTGCATTCGATTTTTTATGCGATACTTGAAAAACCTATTTTAAACTAATTTGTACGTAATGCAAACATTATATAATTTTGTAGTATAATTTATTTCTGATGGACACTGTTATTGGTCAGTGGATCTCTTGTTCCCATATCTATTATACATTATTGAATCGCTTATCGTTAAAATACTGTTTTAAAATTTCATATTACCAGATATCATACAGTACCAACTCAGTTCTAATAAATTGCATTGTTTTTTACTTCCCTGAACATGTATTTTCAAATAACAGGATCTAGTATGCCAAAAAGCCAATTTTGTATTTTTGGTGGTATTATAAATTCGATAACAACAATAATGAATTTTTTGCCTGTTTTATTCCACTGTGCATTGATTAAAACAAATATTGGTATTATTGAAATTTCAGACATTTCAACTGAGGTCCAAATGAATTTAAATCTGCCATTTGTCTTATAGAAAGGCCAACTCAGCGATAACTAAAGTTGTTAGGGTAGACTAAACGACTGGGCCAGAAGGTCACTTAGACCCAAATGCATTGACATACCTCTTTCCTAATCTAGTCCCCTGGCAACACATTGACGTCTGATCTATTGTTCGTACTCCCACGCACGCCTTTCCCCAAATAACTTGCCCTTAAGTGCAACTACCTTCATCTTTTTATTGCCAGGGCCAACGGTTTGAATTCATTCATAAATTGGTTACATTTTATCGACTGGATGGAACGAATGTATCGAATTCAGTTTGAACACTTTTTCTAGACTCATGTAATCCTGATTCTCAGAGGATTTTTAAAGGTTTTTAATTCCGTTATTATGGCACGTGACAGGCAGGCACTGAATTGATTGATGCCCAACTAGCAAGCACCATCTTCTCCTTGACTAAATTATTTAAAAAAAATCCAATTGTCTTGATACATGGTTTAATTTTTAATTTTTTTTCGAAAAACGATTTTCAAATATAGCTTTTATTTGTTCTAAATATTCCGAATTGCCACTCCAAGTCGACAATTATTGTTACTTCGTGACTCACTGCAAGTTTTCACCACCACCATAAGCGCTTAACGAAAAAAAAAAGAGATGTTTAGCATTTGATTCTATAAATGAAGGGGTTTATTTATTTCCCAGAGATATTACGAATATACCGGGTGACACAGGATATCGGGCCACCCCTGTAACTTCTGCATTCGTGAACGAATTTTTCTGGAATTTGGTACAGTTATATAAGCAACCATTTCGGATTTGATCACATTACAATCCAATATGGCGGACTTTCAGTTTTTCTGGAAATGCCAGTAACTTTATTTTTTCGAATTAAACACCCTGTATATTTCTACATATTCAAGTTCAACAGGTCAAAACAAGTCAAAACCTTATGTCAAATGTAATTTTTTTTAAACAATTGAAATTAGAATTGTTTTTTTATTTTACCTCGTGGATAAATGAGATTTGGTCGAAGCTATTCACGATGAGTCGCAAATTACAGAAAAACTTAATTTTTTCTGATTTTTTTTTGTGTCACTTACTGGTTAATCAATTCAGTCACATCACATTTTGATAAAAAAATAATTTTTTTCAAATGAAACTTCTATGAGCCACCTACCTGTCTCTCTAGAACATTCATTAAGGAAAAAAATGACATATCATTTTTGTATTTCGGTGCAGTAACAAATTGTATAAATTCAAAAATCTACAACTAGTTCAAGAGTTTTCTGGCAGTTCGAATAATTTTTCAACTCAGTAAGCTGTGGAAAACAACATTTCTGAATCTTGTCAACTAATTGTGTAAGTTATACTTATAAGCACGGTAATGGTGTTTTTTTTTAATTCTTCTAGCGTTTTCTCGACTGACATTGCATTGGCACTCCAATTCTCGCGTCGAAGCGGTTGGATCAAAATCAACATAAGCAAAACATTCATTTCTGCCTCCTCACTTACGATCATCTTCTCCATTGTTGGGTTCTTTTGGGAATCTTCTCTCCACATTTTTGAAAAAGGTTCTTTGTGGGTGTCTTCTGTGTGAGTATCGTTCAGCGTATAACTGACAAGCGGCGACAATGTTTTCAAGACATTATCCGTAAATTAATAACATATAAACCTATAATTTTAATTTTACTTTTCTACTAAACTAATTCCCGGAAGTTAATTTGTTACTGCACCGAAATACAAAAATGATATGTAATTTTTTCCTTAATGAATGTTCTAGAGAGACAGGTAGGTGGCCCATAAGGGTTTCATTTAAAAAAAAATGTTTGATCAAAATGTGATGTTACTGAATTAATTCATCAATATATGACACAAAAAATATTTTTTCAGAAAAAATTATGTTTCTCTGTTATGTGCGACTCATTGTGAATAGCCTTGACTAAATCTCATTTATCCACGAGGTAAAATAAAAAAACAATTTTAATTTCAATTGTTTCAAAAAAATGACATTTGACATGAGGTTTGGACTTGATTTGAGCTATTGATCTTGAATATGTAAAAATATACAGGGTGTTCTATTTGAAAAAACAAAGTTGCTGGCATTTGCGGAAAAACCGGAAGTTCGCCATATTGGATTGTAATATGATCAAATCCGAAATGGTTGCTTATATAACTGTACCAAATTTCAGAAAAATCCGTTCACGAATGCAGAAGTTACAGGGGTGGCCCGATATCCTGTGTCACCCGGTATGGCAAGTTGTTGTACTCCACAAAAAACTAGAACTTGAATATATTGGCTTGCCAAACACGAATCTTCTCAATTTCCGAGATGGATAAACGTTTCCCTTGATTTCTATCATTGACATGCAATTGTGTGGTGGCAAAAGTCACCATTACACCTTAGATACCTGATCATTTTATTATCTCACTCAAGTTAATATAGTGCGGTGCAGAGGCGGATTAAATGTCGAGAGCGCCCTAGGCTAGCACCTCATAGGCGCCCCTCTGACGGCCATATATTTTGCAAAATAATTAGGTAGGCTAGGACACGTGTACCCTTAACAGGTAGGCGTGAATGAAAAATGTAATAAGCGTGATGAAAGCAAGGGGATAGAATGTGGGAATTCGTGGTCTCTGATCTGTAGTTAATTGTGAATATCGTAAACAATTTGCAGATTAATGTTTTTTATCATTATTATGTACGTATGATTTAATATTCAACATATAAAAACAATCATGCTATGAATAAAATTATTTATTTGAAGTTGGTACTAAAAACAATTATTTATCCAATCACATTTTTTTTATCGTCTACATTTTTGTTTTGCGAAATTGTCAATAAAACCATTCAATGCAATATATTCTTGAGTTGCGTTATTGATATCCCTCTTGACGGGATCACAATCAAGTATAACACTCTGTTCATATTTTCAAACAAATCAAGTATAACCAGCCTTTCTTCCGACTGCTTCACAACTTCTACTACTGATGGAATAAGCAGTATGGACACAGACAAATCTTGTGGTCGTTTAATGTACTAGTAGGAATCTCGCATTGATAAGGGTTGGTAGCGGATACACTGTCAATTGCGTTAGAAGATTAATAATAATGATAATAAGTTTATTAACCGGGAATGTGTTACATAGATGTGAAATTATTGATATCTAGCTAAAGTAAGTAAACTAGGGAAAAGTCACCAAAAGTTAAACCTGTGATTCCAAATCATCACTTTTCAATTTCAAAAAGAATTTATCAATATTTTTTATATTCTTGATAACATTTAGACTCTTGTCTCCTTTTTCCTTGGCCTTTCTTTTATATGCTGTAGTACTAGGTTTTTTCTTAAATTCACTCCTTTATTTTTGGGTACTTAGACGTAATGAACTGATTAAACATACAAAATATACCGCTGCGAGAACGTAAACAATCGAAGCGCGCGTAACAGATGACTGTCATCGCGCGCGATGCTCTAATGACAAGTCAAAACTAAAATCACGCCACCCGTCGGCTCCCGACCCTAGGGCCGCACTCCCGCACACTAGGGGAGTCTCACACAAGTTGCAAACTTAAAAACAAACCTTCAAAAGTTCTGCCTCTCCAATGCAGCTGTTAGACTTTGCTTGTAAGGAAAATTCGATATACCAATTCAATTACTTTTGGTCATAAGCGCTTGAATATTTCTTATATCAAACGTGTCATTCATAGAGATTTTGTGTTTAAAAATGTGAACAGTTGGTAGCTCAAAACATATTTTAACAACAACACTAGAGATATTCCGAAGTAATATAACTTCTTTATATACAAAAATATAAACACTTTGGGACCGAAAATAAATGATACAGCATATTCAGTTTGTGATTCTCTACACAACCTTGATGAACTTGTTACAATTTAAAAGGCAGAAGTTTTTGAAGGTTGTTTTTTAAGTTGGCAACTTGTGCGATATTCCCCTCTTGCGACGACAAGCAATGTCGCGCAACATCGCCATTCCATATTACCAATTTCTAGTATGGAATCGGGTGATGTAGGAGTAACCAGGGTTATCTTAATATATATATGAATTACGCGTCACGTTGTTTGTCCGCGATGGACTCCTAAACTACCTAACCGATTTCAATCAAATTTGCACACCGTGTGCAGTTTGATCTAACTTGAAAGATAGGATAGCTCACATCTCAATTTATGGTCGCAATATTATTTTATTGCAAATTATTTGTTTATTGAAGTGAAACTTCTTTAGAATCGTTGTGATTTCAAACTCGATACACGTTCTCGGTCTCCTCTTTGTGCGATGCTTCGTAGCGTCTCCACAATCGTCTACTAAGCATTGTCCATACGTATGCTCCTGTGTAGTGGGATAGTCAGTATATCTATATCTTGCTCCAGTTCCGAGCGTTCTACGTGTTTATGTTAGTATGTGTTATTTAGACTGAAGTAAAAATTAAATTCATATAGTAGAAAATCAATCATGGAGGTCGTCATGTTTTTTTACAAATGGCATCTGTGTAAAAAAGCATGGTGGTCCCCATGACTGGTGTTCTCCTAACGTTTCCCTTGAATAGTTCACTACTATGTAATATACCAAAAACCTTAGCCACAGCAACGCGTGGCCGGGTCTGCTAGTTATATATATAATACTGATAGGGTTACGGCCAAACCTCCATTTTGATGACGTCTGATGTGTGCCAGTATAGCCAAGTTTACGGAACTCATTTCAAAATTTCGAAGAGTAGAATGGACCTACCACAGCCCATTAAAAGAAGAAGAAGAAGAAGAATGGACCTATGTCTTGGCTGAATGCACCGAACAGAGGAGAAATAAATGGAAAATACATTAGATGAACCAATTTCTGTAGAATGTATTGTTAAGGCCTCAAAGAACAATATGTAAGACAGAAAGATCCTTTCATATGGTATCAGTAATTATCTTAAGAAAATGAGTGAAAAGTTATGGAATCAAATTTGCACTTATACGTATTGTACGTACAACTATTCACACTGCATGTGGTCCCAGGCATTTTCTCAAAACTACGAAATACAATTACTACTACTGCAATATACACTGTCTTAGTAGATGATAATATATTGAAACACTACTGGAGTTGATCAACACACTTCATGGTCGAATCAAAATAAACAAGACGAAGAAAAAAGATCAATACAATACAAACAACTAAATAATTCGTATATGTTGGCAGCAGTGGCACACTTTCCTCACCTTACGTCTTGTCACCCGAACTCTCATAGAGCTGATTTATGCCGTAATCCTGTCAGTATTATATATACATATATATATATTATATATTATATATATATATATATATATATAATAACCCTGGGAGTAATCAAGTACACGAGGCGCGCTGCGGAAGCTCTACATCCTTATAGAAAGTATGATTTTTTGTAAGTTGGTACTTAATTTGTTTCCGTTAAAAAACTTCCGCGCGCGCCCCTTTGTAACCTCGCGCCCCTAGGCAAGTGCCTAGTTTGCCGCTCGTTTTAAAGACTCGGTATATCAAAATGGGACCTATGCCTGTCGATTTCTTATGTCATTCCACACATGGAATGGAAATCTACGACAAGCCACCGTGGTCGTGACAAAAATTACATGAAAAAAAAGAAAAAAAAAATCTAAACATCACAATGAAGTTATTCGAAAAATTCTTTCACTGTTCGAAATGTCTATTCACGTGCAAATTCTTGTCAATGTCAGGAAAATCATAGATCTTCAGATGCAAGTTGCGGAAACAATAGGTATCTATGCAAGAAAGAAGTCGTGCTCTGTACGGATGACTGCAATCGCAAACTTGCAGGTTCCAATAAAGGAACTGAATATATGGAAAATAGCGTAATAATCTTTATAATAAAAATGGATCTCGATTGTTTGTAAGCGATTTGGAAAGTTGCCCGAAAATTGGAAAATTCGGGTGCATAAGAAATTTGAACAAGAATAAGACTATCGAGTCATTCATTACCAAACGAGAAAATAGCTCAACAGCCACAATGTCACCTACCAAGCGGAAGGTCACAGGAACTGATCCCGGTGAAATTAACATTTTTATTTTTATTTTGTACAAAAAACTTGGTTAATTGTTTTTTTGAATGTGCGTAATACTCCGAAAAAGGTTTTTAGGGAAATAAATGATTTTTAGAAAAGTTATTGGAAATTTCTTTGCCCTGGAAAAGTTCTCAAGAATTTATAATTAAACACAATATTTTTTATTGTTTGTAATAGTCCGAATTAGGTTTTTAGGAAGAGAAAAGTTATTAGATTCGGAAAAAATTTGAAGTGCTTTTTTCTATGGGATTTTTGAAGATTATGATACCATTCGAGCGATGGAAATGTGTAATTCTCTGGTCATATATATATACAGTGCGCGTCAAAATTATGGAACAAATTTGATATTTCGCAAGCCATGTACTTTTGACAAAAATCCTGAAATAGGTCGATTTTTATTTTAAAATGCCGATTTTTTTATGTAAATTCTAAAGAGGTTATGTCACTGGTTTTGACGTGGTGACATAATCAGTAATTTTTTTAAATTGGAATAGATGTCTTGTGATACCTCATCTGAAAGGCCTTTCAATACTGCATTCAATGATAATAATTAATTAGATATTTTTTTACAGGGTGAACAAAAATTAATATTTTATTTCAATGCCATCCACCAGTCTCTTGACAATAAGCAAATCTACGGACACATTCCTCTTGCACATTGCGAATAACTTCCGGAGTAATTCTGTTAATTTCGATCCTAATTCGATTTTTCAACTCTTGTAGATTTTGCGGCCTATCTACATAGACCTTCGATTTCAAATAACCCCACAAGAAAAAATCCAGGGGCGTAAGATCTGGAGATCTTAGGGGCAACTCTATCGGTCCGCGTCTACCAATCCACCTCCTAGGAAAACAGTTATTCAAAAACTCGCGAACATCACGTGCATAGTGCGGGGGTGCACCATCTTGTTGCAACCAAATACTTTCATTTGGTGAGTTAGGATTGTTGGCGTTTGGAAAAATATATTTTTATTATTATTACATTATGATTATGAAATTCTTGTATTGTCATCGGTCCTTGATATGTGTGACAAATTTCAGATTATTCGGAAGATTGGAAGTGGGTGAATATTTACTTCCAAGATTTTATTACATTGTGAGTTATTTAGTTACAAGTAAAGATAATAAAAGCGTGTTAAAAATGCAAAATTTTACTTTTTTGAGCCAAGGCTCTAATCCCTTAGACTGCCCTGGCAGACTAGTGAGTCAGTGCTCTACTACACCAATGATCCTTTCCAATTATCAATAGTTAGCTATTTCCTAGTCTAAAATGTAAACAAAAGACAATCACAAATTAATGCCATAATAGGCAAGTTAGTGTCAAATAAATGTCAGTTGAAATATCAACAAATATTCTTCACAAATTCTAAGTGAAAAGGTTCTAAAAGTAAACTATGGCTACTTCAAGTGAAACCCAACGCATATAAATTTTAATTTTTATTTGATGCGGAGATAGAACCAGAACTCAGCAAGAGATATGCGACTTGTTCAATGCGAAGTATCCAAATAGACCTATCAGTCGTTCAACAGTCAGTAAGATTGAGAAAAAATTTAGAGATACTGGTCATGTCAAACATATTCCGAAACTTGATGTTCTATTGGGTGTAGAGAATAATCCTCACAATACTTCACGACAAATTGCAGCAGACCTTGACGTATCCCAAAGTTCTGTATTACGTATTCTAAAAGCAGAAAAGTACCATCCATACAAAGTACAGCTACATCAACAACTCAATGATGATGATCCCGATCGCCGTGTGGAGTTCTGTGAAATGATGCAGGATTTGTGTAACCGCAATCCACGTTTTATAAAACAAATTCTGTTTTCCGATGAGGCTACGTTTTGCTTAAATGGTTCAGTAAATCGTCAGAATTGCAGATATTGGAGTAGGGATAATCCTCACTGGATGATGGACGGGCATACTCAATACCCTCAGAAAGTCAATGTTTGGGCAGGGATAATAAACGACAGGATTATTGGCCCGTATTTTCTCGAAGGAAATCTCACAGGAGAGCGTTACTTGGAATTTTTAGAAATGAACTCATACCTAGCCTTGCCGATATTTTTCCAAACGCCAACAATCCTAACTCACCAAATGAAAGTATTTGGTTGCAACAAGATGGTGCACCCCCGCACTATGCACGTGATGTTCGGGAGTTTTTGAATAACCGTTTTCCTAGGAGGTGGATTGGTAGACGCGGACCGATAGAGTGGCCCCCAAGATCTCCAGATCTTACGCCCCTGGATTTTTTCTTGTGGGGTTATTTGAAATCGAAGGTCTATGTAGATGGGCCGCAAAATCTACAAGAGTTGAAAAATCGAATTAGGATTGAAATTAACAGAATTACTCCGGAAGTTATTCGCAATGTGCAAGAGGAATGTGTCCGTAGATTTGCTTATTGTCAAGAGACTGGTGGATGGCATTTCGAACATCCTATTTAACTGTTCTATTTTGTTGGATATAAAGTTATTCTCTTATTGAAATAAAATATTAATTTTTGTTCACCCTGTAAAAAAATATCTAATTAATTATAATCATTGAATGCAGTATTGGAAGGCCTTTCAGATGAGGTATCACAAGACATCTATTCCAATTCAAAAAAATTACCGATTACGTCACCATGTCAAAACCAGTGACAAAACCTCTTTAGAATATACATACAAAAATCGGTATTTTAAAATAAAAATCGACCTATTTCAGGATTTTTGTCAAAAGTACATGGCTTGCGAAATATCGAATTTTTTCCATAATTTTGACGCGCACTGTATATATTTATATATATACTAGCAGACCCGGCCACGCGTTGCTGTGGCTGGGGTTTTTGTTACAAACTGAAAAACCCGACAGACGTTGTCCTGTCCAAATTTCTATGTTCCCTAAAATGTTTTTCCCAAAAACTCTCGTCCGCATAGAATTTCTTTTTTTCTATGTTTTCCTTTATGTTGTTCCATCTAGATTATGCTTTTTACTCCTTCCGCTTCCTGTTGTCCCGTTATCTCGTTTTCCCGTTATCCCATTTTCCTGTTACCCCTTTTTTTCTTTACCCCGTTATCCCGTTTTCCCGTTATCCCGTTATTCCCGTTATCCCGTTATCCCGTTTTCCTGTTGTCCCATTTTTCTTTATCCCGTTATCCCGTTTTCCCCTTATCCCCTTATCCTGTCATCTCGTTATCCCGTTTTCCCGTTTTTTCGTTATCGGTTATTCCCGTTTCCCTTATCCCATTTTCTGTTATCTTTCCCGTTATCCCGTTTTCGTTTCCTTATTCCCTTGTTCTTACTCAAACCAGTCAACAGATACCGCCATCTGTTACAATCGTTTGGAGCTGACAGATAATTAATAAACAAATAATTTGCAATGAAATAATATTGCGGCTATAAATTGAGATGTGAGCTATTTCAAGTTAGATCAAACTGAACACTCAATGTATATAAATTACGCGTCACGTTGTTTGTCCGCGATGGACTCCTAAACTATTATTCAAGGGAAACGGTAGGGACCACCATGCTTTTTACACAGATGCCATTTGTAAAAAACCATGGCGACCTCCATGATTGATTTTCTACTATATGAATTTAATTTATACTTCAGTCTAAATAACACATACTAACATAAACACGTAGAACGCTCGGAACTGGAGCAAGATATAGATATACTGACTATCCCACTACACAGGAGCATACATATGGACAATGCTCAGTAGACGATAGTGGCGACGCTACGAAGCATCGCACAAAGAGGAGACCGAGAACGTGTATCGAGTTTGAAATCACAACGATTCTAAAGAAGTTTCACTTCAATAAACAAATGATTTGCAATAAAATAATATTGCGGCTATGAATTGGGATGTGAGCTATCCTATCTTTCAAGTTAGATCAAACTGCACACGGTGTGCAAATTTGATTGAAATCGGTTAAGTAGTTTAGGAGTCCATCGCGGACAAACAACGTGACGCGTAATTTATATATATTAAGATATATATAAATATATATATATATATATATATATATATATATATATATATATATATATATATATTATATTATTATTATTTTTTCGTTCTAAACACTTCCAGTCAGGCCCTAACTTCCGAAGCTCCGACCCATTCGGAAGGGCGTGCTGGTTACATAAACCAATGACCTCTCCCCACATCCGTGAGGTGAGAGATCATTGGGTCCGAGAATCATGTGCCCTGAGCAGACGTAACGATCCGAGAATGACTGCCTTCTGCATGCGGCCGGCTAGAGATTTTGCCGATTTACGGCATGCCGGTATAATTTCCAGGTTTGAGAGTAGCGTTGGCATCATTCCACCAAGGGCCCCTATTATCAGAACCACTATCTTCACAGAATGGTCTGGATAGAGTCTGCGGAGCTCGAAGAGTAAATCTCGATACTTCGTCCGTTTCTCATCCTCTTTTCGTATGATATTCGTCTCGCCCGGAGCCGAAAACTCTATAACGTATATCGTTTTCTGCTCGCGGTCGAAGAGGACTACGTCAGGCTTGTTGGCTTGTATTTGCCTGAGGGTGGGGAATGAGTAGTTCCAATAAATTCGGCACTTCTCATTCTCCACACGGACTCAATATCCCCGGAGCGTATGGCAGCACTGGTGTCTCATCAATACCGTACGAGTGTCGTAGATGGTAATACAGCACTCGTAACGCCGCGTTATGACGATGGATATAGGCTGAGACCGCATATGCTGTACATGCTGACAGCAAGTGCATGATGGTCTCAGGCGCTCCACGGCAGGCCCTGCATCTCGTGTCAGGGACCTCTATACCCATCACGCGGCTTCGATACGACCTAAGGAAAGCAAAGGTCAGACTTTCGGATAAGCCGTGGTCTTCAATATGTTTGAATTAAGACCATCCTGGCAAGCCATGATGAATCCCTCAGTCTCCGACTTGAGTCCACCTGACCTAAGGAAAGCAAAGGTCAGACTTTCGGATAAGCCGTGGTCTTCAATATGTTTGAAGAAAATTCCATGCATCGGCTTATCCTTGTGGAGCTGCAGATGTACAGTATTCTCTGCAGCTTTTATGGTGACTCTCCGTCGAGCGGGCTCCAACTCGGTGATAGAGTCTTGGATATCCCGCTCGGTGTCGAATACAAGACCAAGTTCATCGGCTGCACGGACTGCTGCCTTAAAAAGAAACGCTCCTTTCCCTGTGATCTCATGGTCTTTGACCATGCGAGAAGGGATCAAGCTCCTGATGACTTTACAGGCTCCATCCAGCACCATCCTGTTGTGTAGACACTCCAAACTCAGAAGTCCACGGCCTCCCTGTTTTCGGGGGAGGTACAACCGTGGAACGGACGATTTCGGATGCAAACTACGATGTAGGTGCATCATTTTGCGAGTCTTCACGTCGATTCCGCGCAGCTCTTCCAGGGTCCACTTCACTACCCCAAAGGAGTAGATTAGTATTGGAACGGCAAGCATGTTGGTGGCAGAAACTTTGTTTATGCCCGACAGTTCTGATGACCAGATCTGCCGGAGTTTCTGCTGATACTTGCCGCGGAGAGCGTTTTAACCGCCACTACCTCTTGGGTGCAACGTTGTTGCACTCCTAGGTAGGTATACGCCTCTCCGGCATCCAGATGGCGGAGGATGCTTCCATCTACCAGTTGCGCGTCCTCTCCGTAATCCTCGCATCGTCCTCTTCTGAGATGAACCAGTGCACATTTATCCATCCCGAATTCCATACCGATAGCATGCGTGTACTCTTGCACCACCCTCAGAGATTGCTGCAGATCTGCCTCACCCGAAGCATAAAGCTTCAGGTCATCCATATAAAATAAATGGGTGACCTTATGCCTTCGGTCTCCGGGGGTGCCACAGTTGTAACCACGGGTTTTTCTGAGCGCAACGGATAATGGCATAAGTGAGATGCAAAAGGAGGGCTGGGGAATCCCCTTGGAACACACCTCTCCTGAAGATAACCTGCTCCGTTTGGACTTTGGCTCCACCTGATGTTATGGTGAAGCGAGTCCTCCAGAGTGGTATCAACTGTTCAATGCATCTCACTATTTGATCGGGTACCGCAAGGCATCTGAGCAAATGCAAGATCAACTCATGCGATGTTGAATCAAACGCCTTGCGGTAATCGATCCAGGCCATCGAAAGGTTGCGCTTATACTGCACGGAGTCCTGCGTGATACATCTATCGATCAGCAGGTTCTCCTTGCAGCCAGCAACACCTCTCTTTGACCCTTTCTGCTCATATATCCGTTCGTACACCGTGTCAACTGCGAGGAGTATTCGCGTGTACAAAATGCGCGTAAACAATTTGTAACACGTGTTCAAGCATGTTATCGGTCTGTAATTTTTGGGATCAGACAAATCTCCGTTTTTGGGGATTAGCACGGTTCGCCCCTCGACAAACCAAGCCGGAATCTGCTGCTCTCCACTGAGCCACGAGTTGAAAACTCTGGCTAAGTGGTGGTGGATACTACGAAACTTTTTCCCACCACAGGCTGCTCAACCCGTCAGGGCCTGGAGCAGCGAAGTTCTTCGAGCCCTGTAGAGCTTTCCGAACTTCTTCCGGGGCTATCGGTTGGCGCAGTTCATTAGGATGAGGCTGCTGAAACCTTCTACAGAAGGCTCCAAACTGCGTCAGGGCTGGAGTGTCTATGTTGAGTGGCTGCGGATATTCGTAAATCTCCTTCCAGAAGTTTTCCACCTGATCAGCGGTCGGCGGGTTTTCCACAACACGCGTCGGTTGCTGGAATAAGCGAGAGGGTTTCTCGCGGAACTGTTTGTTTTCCGCGATTCCTCTCGCTCGCCGTACTAGTGACTTTTTGGCAGCCACTAGCATTCGTATCCTATCAAGGCAGTGTTGTTTGATGGTTAACAGCACTCCTTGATTCAATGTGTGATGGACTCGTCGCAACTTAGCTGCGATTCGCCGCACCGTTAGCGTAAATGGCCTATTGGCCACTACGTAGTCCATCACACATTGGATACGAGATGCGTGTTGTCTCGCCGACTTGATTTTGGCTTCCATCTTTTGTATGCGTCTCTCATGCCTTCTAGTCGAAGACGCATTATTCTGCGTATCCGCACGAGAAAGCATGAGAGCAGCATTATATACGGCGGTGTTGATTTGCCAGATGTCAGCCTCTTCTGGAAGCGCTTCACGAATCTCCGCATCCACTCGAGCCAGATTTCGAGGCTTCAGGGGCTTCGAAGTGCGGAGCACCCTGCGTGTTCTGATAATCTCTGTTGGTGGAATATTGATACCTGCCACCTCTTCGGCTGGTTCGACTCGTGGCACTTCTGCCACTTCGGCCACTTCGTTAACCTGCCTAGGAGGCGGTCTCACGTAGCCACGGCTACGAAGGTGAGATACATAATCCCGCAGATTTTGTGCGGAAAATGCGGCATACTCTGGGTGTGCCACGCATTATTATTATTATTATTATTATTATTATTATTATTATTATTATTATTATTATTATTATTATTATTATTATTATTATTATTATTATTATTATTATTATTATTATTATTATTATTATTATTATTATTATTATTATTATTATTATTATTATTATTATTATTATTATTATTATTATTATTATTATTATTATTATTATTATTATTATTATTATTATTATTATTATTATTTATTATTATTATTATTATTATTATTATTATTATTATTATTATTATTATTATTATTATTATTATTATTATTATTATTATTATTATTATTATTATTATTATTGTTATTGCTAGTATTTTGATTCTTATTATTTTCAATTGTTATTATTTTTATTTTATTAACAACTAGTCATCATAATAAAATATTTGCCATTTGTTATGATACGTTTGAATAGATGATTTATTTTTATTTGAAAATTTTGAAATGAAATACCTATCATAACAGTAATAAAATATCCGGCTATGCTTACTCTTTTTCAAATACTCTCACTTTTATTCTTTTACCTCAGCTCAGTTGGTACGCCTATGGAAATATGATATTTCTCCTTCTCATGGCAGGATTCAGTGGTGCCATCTTGTTGCTCTGCTTGAAGTCAATGTTCAATGGAAATATTTGTGGTTATGTGATCAACAGATAAATAATGAATCCAGAAAATAGTCGAATACTCTTTCTTTTATTCAAAATGAATCCTTAAATATACCTAGCCTGCGAAATCTATCTTAATTTCAATATTTTGGTCAACCAGTGAAATAGAAATGTCAAAACCCTTGCTCATGCGCAATAAAGTAACTAATAAATATAAAGGCTTGTGAGTTATACTAAGTTTATGAGGCATGAATAGAAATAACGTTCATATCAGTGGATAAAGTGATCAAAAGTAACCGAAAGAAGTATCTGACACGAATACGCTCACTTTGCTTAGTTTTGGGTTGAAAAGTACCTATTATTCGTCTTTCTTGAGTATTCTCTCGAATCCTGGAAATTTTATTTGGCTATTGGAGTTTGCAGCTTCACTGTAGCAGGGCCCATTGTTGTTGGCAACGTCACGGATAGGAATTTGGCTGTATTCTGAAGGTAAGTGGTTTTCTTGGTAGTTTCTCTGGACATGTTTTAGATTGTCAAATGGTTGATTTGCTTCCGTTCTTGGTGTATTTTCGTATTTATTCATTAGCAAAATTTGTTACGGCTTTCTTTAAAACATATTTCTATTCTCCCCTCAAAACCTCGTTATTTTTCTTCCTGGTAACCATCACTTTTTATTTTTTCTCAAAAATTTTAGGTTTTCACTCACTTTCTGGGACACTTTTCCCTTTTCTGAACTATTCTATGGATTTTATATACAATTTACATTTCTATAGCTCACATAATATATACAAAGCTTGTTTAAATTCATATCTGACAATTTTCATTTATTTAATTTAATAATTTGTTCAATATGCCACAATTTCCTTTTTCATGTATTTCTCTCGGACGCAATTTCCATTTTCGTATTATATATTTGGCAAAATCTTATCAGTGGTTGGAGATCATCTTCCCTAAACTTTATTGAAATCGTCCCGTGGCCATTGATAAGTACTTTCGATCTTTTCTATTCATTCAAACACTAACATTAAATGATGGGAAGAAATGATTCACAAATATGCGGCGGTTCCTATGTCCTCAAATAGCTCAGTTGGTAGAGCGTCTGTAGAGATGAGAAGGTCGTGGGTTCGACTCCCGTTTGAGGAATGTTTTTTTTCCCTAATTTAATAATTTGTCCAATATGCCACAATTCCCTTTTTCATATATATATATATATATATATATATATATATATATTTATATATATATATATATATATATATATATTTATATATATATATATATATATCTATATATATATATAAATATAGTATTGTGCTAATTACTATCTGTTTGTTATCAACATATTTCTATGTAACTATATTTTTATCCTACTTATTTAATCGACTGTACTTATATATTAGTCTTGGGCTGAAAACAGTATTCATATATATATATATATATATATATATATATATATAATTTCCAGAAAAGTTGTTATTTTCTTCATATGCAATAACCTGAGAGAAAACATCTGGTATCATAATAGTATATTGTGCAACTAGTGCAAATCGTAGTTAATTATCTTATAACACTCGTATGAAATAACCAGTTTCCACACGAGTTCTATATACTATACTTTTACGACCACCTACCTGGAAAACAAAATATGCCAGATTTTAAAACTATGTTTGAACGAGAAACTAACAATATGAGGTTTTACTCAAAGAACATTTACAAATAAAGTGAATTTTGCGTGACCCTACAAATAATTTTTACAGAAAAACCTAGTTTCAGATTTAAGTGTGCTTTATAGTACTTGCTCATAATACCAAAGTAATTGACTGAAGCATGCTTGAAAGATGCATTACACAAAGAAAACGAATTTCATTAAACATTTAATAAATTTAGATGAAGTGCAGGCTTATCGGATGGCGAATTGGGCAGTGGATCATTGGTGAGGCCAGGTGTGTGTGTTTATCACTGAAACTTCATCTGCTTATGGAATAAAAATAGGGTGACGGAAATAAAGCCGCCAGAAAAAAAAAGCTGCGGAAAAAAAGTCGCCCGGAAAAAAACCGCCGGAACAAAGGCCGCCAAAAAAATCGCAATATAATATAGTATCAACGATAAATTTCGTGAGGTTTCAACATTTATCAGGTTCATTTTTGTAAAATTCATAAACCTAGGTAGTACTTTATATTGAAATATTAGGAATCTCTTCAGAGTGTGAAGGCTTTTCGAGCAACTACAGTTATGAAAATTAAATGAAGGTAATATTAATACAATAATAAGAGCCACAATCATCCTGTCGATGCACTAAACGTGGCTGCTCAAAAGTCTGTCCGGACAATGAAAAGTCGCATAAAGATACATAAGCGAAGCCATCTCAAATATTCGCAGAAGAAGTTTCTAGAGTAGTTCAGAAAGCTGCAATGAACGCCACGAAAACCATTTTGGGAGATGATATAACCATAAGAGACTGCTTCTACTATATGTGCCAGAGTACACACAGAAAAGTCCAAGAGCTGGAGATGCAAACAGAATACCACCAAAATGTTGGTGTGGTAGTTGGACTAGCGTTCCTGCCATTGAATAAAGTCTCGAGTGGTATGAAGTTCCTCAGGAACCACCCGAATGGAGTTGAATACGAAGATATATTGGATTATTTCGACCAAACCTATGTAACTGGGACCTTCCAAAGTTTGAATCTGTATAGTGAAATAGACAACTAAATTCCAAACTACAAAGAAATCTAAAGAGATTGAGTGCAAAGCACGAATTCCGCTAATTAAAGTGTAAACTAAAAATCGACACCACCATTTTTTAGAAACCGGTTTTACTTTTGTTTTCCGGTAACGAAGCAGACAGCTATCATACCTCACAAACTTAATATTTTTGGAAACAAAATCAACACACAAAGTGCAGAAGCTTAAGCAGGAGGCACCTGTAAAGTTGAACTCTCGCGAGAAAACGACACTAATATATCCCACTGCCTGCTAACAACAGCAGGGCTGCCCCTTCGCCCCCGACTGAAGGAGGGCAGGAGGTAGTCTAAACAACCCTTAACGTAGGGGCATAATTCTTGCTTCCCTTCCACCCCTCCTGAGAGAGGATCCAGGAAGAAATGGAATATGTAAATTTGTAAGTAGTACTTAGTTTAAGTTTTTATATGGTATGTTTCAATTGACAATGAATATATATTTTTGGATTTTGGATTTGGGACCTTCAGAAGAGTAGGAATCAGGAACGAGGCACTCGCTGAGGGAGGATTCGGCATTATTCCCAGCAGAAATATGGAATTTCGTGATGCTGTGATTACTGGAAATGACAAAGGTTCGTATTTTGAAACTGTTTTAAACAGCCAATATCACAATATGAGGATGCGCCCCAATTAAATATATAATATGCAGTGTTACTCTGTATAATAATAATGAATCATAAAAGATATATTTAATGAAATTTTATTTTACCTGCGAAATCCGGAATAGCGGCGCTGGCGATTTTTTTTTTTCAGGCGGCTTTTTGTGGCTTTATTCCTAGACTCGGAAATTAGTGGAGCGGGTCGGAGCCAACCCAAATTGGTTGGAATGAAATAAGTATGTATAGTACCAAAACACCTAAAAAACTCAATATTATTAATTGCCGATGGGGCAGCGGTAGACCGACCGCAAAACAGAGACGTAAGTACTCGATATAATGAAATTTTCACACAAGATTATATGTTTTATTGACGGATCCCCTTTAACAAACTATTTCGCTGGTATAAAATATTATATTTATCAACGAGTGTGGAAAGTGGTACTTTATAGTAAGTTCGTAGACAGTGAGTTTTTCTAAACTAATATTTTTTCTAGACATGTTTTTTTTTTTGGGTAACTTTTCACAGTCTGAGAATGAAAATATAATCAGGATCTCCTTCACAAAAAACTCTAGATACCTACTCAACATTCTGAAACCACTATTTGGAAATGGAAAAGTTTCATAAGGAATACCCCTCACTTACTAGATAAATTGAATGAATTACAAATCCAAGATGGAGATCTCCTAGTAAGTTTTGATGTCGAAAGTTTGTTTTTCTAATGTCCCTATTGATAAAACTCTGGAAATCGTGAAAAAAAAGATTAGAAAATGACCCATCACTGAGGACAGGAACAAAACTGGATATCAGTGCCATCACACTATGTATGAAAAAACAATTCAAGAACGAATTTTATCAACAAGAGTTCGGTATGGCGATGGGTTCTCCTTTGTCACACATTTTAAGTAACATATTCATGGAATACTTTGACGAATCCTCCGTTGAAACTTTCCACAATGGTCCAAAAGTATGGTGGAGATACGTGGATAATGTTTTCGCTATCTGGAATCGGAGTGAAGAAGAATCAAAATGTTCTTGGATCATGCAAACGGTCAGAACCGACGATCAAATTCACGTTAGAATCAGAACAAAACAACCCAAATTATCTTCTTAGATTCATGATCCAAATATCATCATCCCGAATGGAAACATCTGTACACAGAAAGACGACATATACCAATCGATATCTACACTACAACCAAACCATCATGCCAGTGTGAAAAAAGGCATAGTTGAATGTCTCTAAAATCGAGCCCAAACAGTTTGCAATTCCAACCCGAATCTATAGGAAGAAATAGAAACACTGACTTGAAAAAAACAATCCACCAAACAACCAATTAACACAACCAACAGAAATACTACCACCACCTACACATTTCAAAACCAACATAATACCTTCTGTCCCCGGATTATCTGAGAAGATAAAACGGATTGGACATAGGTATGATGTGAGAACATCATTTAGAACAGCAAACACAGTGAGATCTATACTAACACAAACAAAACCAAAAACTCCGTAGAAAGTACCAAAAACTGTGTTTACAACATGCCTTGTTCGTGTGATGATAGTTATATAGATGAAACGTCAAGACCATTAGAATTCCGCCAAAGTGAACATCAGAGTTACATCAGAAATCGACAAATAACCGGATCAAAAAAATTGCAGAACATATCCTCACATCTAATGGCGATCATACGATTGAATGGAATAGGACGAAAATCTTGATGAAAGAACCAGATCTCAATTGACATCTGTCATGTGAAAAGTGAAAACACTCTGCAAGAAAAACCAAATTAATCAAACAATTAAAGGAGATTTGGAAGATTTTGAGAACGGGGGCAGATATAGTCCCGAAACGTCAATCGAAAACTATATAGAGAAGTATCTTTTGAATTTTAACTATTTTTTTAAGACAAATTCAGAAACGACATTTACTACTAATTAATTTATTTTTTTATAGAATATAATT
>JAFIRS010005071.1:0-66696 GCA_018342105.1 Gonioctena quinquepunctata
TTTCAGATGTTAATTTTGGGGTACTCTTTATATTTTTCTATACGCTCCAGTTCTCTCGTCCACACGCGTCCACACGTGGCCCATCGCTCAGTGTTCATTTGAACGTGGTCGAGAGTTTTTGATTTTTGTTTTGAAATTGAAGTGTAACCAAAAATGGCTGCTACTTGGACCAGTGACGAAACAATGAAGTTCATCGAATTAATTCGACCCAAAGATATATATAATATGGAATACAAAACTGGCCATCGTGAATAAAGACCTTAAAGCCGAAAACATACTTATCCGAATGCCGCAATTTTTTAGCGAACAAAATGGCTGTCAGACATGCCGCAAAAAAGTTGAAATATTTTAACTTTTTGCAAATTCGGACATACCACGGAACCACAAAATTCAGACCAGTCTGTACTGTACCTTCGCCACATAACCAACCCGAACCTTTAATTTCTATTGGCATTCATGTGATATGTTCACTTTAATTTTGGAATGGAGGATATCTGTTAAATATGAAATTAACCGATTCTACCGTCTCTGAACCCTACGAAGTACTTCAAATAACAAACAAAGAACATTTTGATCGCGATATATTTCGCTATAGGAAAGGGCAGGGAGATTATTACGATCTCGTTAAGTAAGGATATGCAAATCTATCAAATATTACAATTTCTTCAGAATAGCATGCTGTCAGTTCGACGAACTGTTGTCTATAGTAATGTCAAAATTGAAGAGGTCATATTCAGGTACTCCAATGGACCTTTCCATTTAGGAAAAAAAAATTCCAAAACTTATATAGGTCGATTGTATCTCATTTGAAACGTCCAATTGAGTTAGAATGCCATATATTTTTTATTTCCAAAAGATATTGCGGTTGAAAGAGTACCCGTGACGTCACGTTCATCGAAAACTACCCCCTCCATAATCCACGTTCAGAAACACGCATTACTGTTCTTGTCAAAAATATAGCTCACTGCTTGATATACACCATTAATATATAATTGAACTCTGTTTATTGATAGAGTCTCGAAAAAAAAACTCATTTCAACAACGGGTTTTTTTATTTAAAACATTCAAAGTTTCTGAACGGGCCTTCCTTTTGATGAAGACCGATCATTGGCAACACCGCAAATGTTACAGACAGTTCCCAGTTCCCATGAAAATAATATTGAGATTTGAGGTTAACCATCAATGTTTATTTTTATCAACTTATTAATTTCTTAATATCATAAACGATTTGGTGTGTTTATAATGAAACAAGGCTTCGTAAAAGCAGGTTCGGAAAATTTGCCAAGGGTGGATTATGAGATGATTTACTCTTTTTATTTAACAAACATGACTTTTTTGAGTGCTGAAATGTGAAAACGGTAAGCAATTTGTGTTAGGTATATAGCAAAAATAAATATCGAGATCATTTTCAACTGACTTATTTGCATCAGAAAAGTAAATCAACACATGTTATCTTTTTACAGATCTACCAGTGACTCCAGTGGTGATAATGCTGTTAGCTACATACAGTTGAAACGCCAAGAAAACGTCTGCAATGTCCTAGAATGTCCGTGTTTAGACTGTTCGGCCTCTGAAGGTATGTGTATATTAAAAACTGGTATTTGAGCTTTTCTTTTTGAAATTCACCCCCTAAAGGGGTCAAATGAGGGGTACATTTTTTTATGGGGTTTCGGTTAGTTTTTGAGTTACGGTCATGAATATTGGTGTTTTGGCTCTCTATTACAAATGAAGAATTCGTGTGTAACCTAACTTGAAAATTACTTTTGCTGTAAAATCAATTATGGCACCCAAACGAGATAATGGGAAGCCACAGGCATTATATATAAATATATATATATATATTTGATTTTGTTTTCATGTTTCAGCACATGCACAGAATATATCAAAGAACTGTGTAATCCCTGAGATCGCAAGCTCCTTTGATTGGCCCAGTGGAGCATTTGCCAATGAAGGTGAGGATTATTTTATTTAGTTATTTCAAGTTTGTCAAAATTACTCCTAATATATTGGTTAAATGATACTTTATATCAAAATTGAACATGGGATACTTCACAACCTCTGGTTATTTCATAAGAAATATAAAGTGAAAATGCTTTTTTTTTCTAATTTATATTTGAAACCACTTTGATTTTTCATTAAAAAAGTTATTGTTTATCCTTTGAAAAAAATATCAAGCTTTTTTTTCATTAGTAGAAAAATGAAGTCTGTTCCACAGTAAAAGCGTTTATTTCTAGGGAAGAAATTAGCAATTCATTTTACAAAAGTATTTTGCCATCTTCAGATCTCTCTAAAATATGCATAAAGAGATACAGAGTGACCATTGTAAAGTTGATAGAAGAATTACCACAAAATAAACATAACATCATGATTTACACAAACATTGAGTAAAAATGTCAACTGATTAATATAACATAGGTTATCGACTGAATTAATGAGTTGACATTTTAAATTCAATGTTTGTGTAATCGAGTGATGTTATGTTTATTTTGTCTAAGTCTTCTACCAATTTTACAATGTTCACTTGTATCTTTCTATGTATATTTTAGAGAGCTGAAATGCAAAATACTCTAAATGCATTACTATTTCCTTTCCTAGAAATAAATGCTTCTTACTGTGGAGCAGACTTGATTTTTTCTACTAATTAATTAGAACTCCACCTGACATGGACTACTTTCATAATCTTTTTTTGTTTCATGTTCATCTAGCATCTGTACAGTTTACACAGAATGGATCAAGCAATGGATGAATTCTTCAAAATGAAGTGGGGATTTGAGCTTCTGTTGAACTTACCTTCATCCATTGGGGTATTCGCCGAATTATTTTTTCTGTGATTGTTTAGATATAATCAATCATTTAGAATGAATAGACTTGAAATATGAAATTTCGTAAATTTTTTGCAAAATTATTTACTCATTTCACACCAATTCTTTGTTGAGGGATACTAATTAATTCAAAGGTAAAGACTCATCTATTTTTTACAAATACAGGCTTACATTTTCTATGGTAAAAATTTTCCCTATGGTTACAAAGCTATAGAAAAAAAAAATATTTGTGAAGATATTGGAATTCATGAAGAGAATGTGACAACAAACCTTAGAAAACTTTGACATAATACTGCACAGTCTGGTTATTTAAAGTATTTTTGAATTTCAATCAATCAAAATAGAAGTAATGAATCTTATCGACAAAGTCCTTGAAGAATTCGTCCACCGTATGCTCCTGAAATAAATTGTATTGTGCCATTTGGCGTAGCAGATTTCGAACATTTTACAGTATTGCATTTTTTCTATTCTGACCAAGTCATGGACAGACGAACAGGATCAGAGGGTTTTTCAATTTCCAGAAAATTAATAATTGAATTAACTTTCTTATAGCAAGCTCTGAAAGGGATCGGCAAATTTCTTTCAATTTCAGAAATGTCAGGCCAATATATAAGATCTTGTGAACAATTTGCCATCATAGGCACAGTTTTTGTGAAAATCTTTTGAACACTTGATTTACTCAAATCAAAGGCATCAGCCAATCAAGAGTATACATCCCCAACCCGTATCTTTTTTAAACTTATCAGAACATCCATATATTTAATTTCTTCAATTTTGGTAATGTATTTCACAATGTGGTAAACATTTTCAGGGACCCCAAATGAAATTACTCTTCCTTTCTATAAGTGCAACAGATAAGCGCTGGCGCTGCTGTCCTTCAATATTTTCACAATCAGGATCGAATGAAGACTAACTAGGAATATACTCAGATTTTTTTTTTGTGGTGTTATTTTGGTGAATTGGATAATGTACTAGCTTGCTACTGCTAGAAGAACTATTCGAAACTCTTGAGTAAATATTTCCCATGGATGTAATGTCACTCAACACAGTTTTACTAGCTGAAGGAGTGATGTTTTCATTTGGTTTGGGTTTCTTCATCGTTGGTAGGTCATGTACTTATGATGAAACATTGTCAGACCAATGTCGTTTCAGGTTGATATGTGAACAGACATCTTTCTTCAACATAAATTTGGATCCAGTTGTTCTAGCATATTCCCAATTCGTAGTATCTTCTTTCAGCTGGAACCAAAGAACAATAAATACAGTACTGATCGATGATTTTGCAAACTTGCATTGAGTGAAATTGAAGATCGTTCCTTGTGTACTCACCTGGAAATGTTCTGAACAAAAGCATATATTTCCGCTTTTTACAAAAGTTTCATTGTCTCGATCCATTTTTAGTCGCCCTTCATCTTTAGGAGCATAAAAAAATAGTTTATTTGAACTCTCACTGGTATTCAGACAACCGGGCACAGCACTTTTTAGACATTTCCATAGTTATTAAAATTAGAAAATAATTTCCGAAATTTTTCAATACCAAACATTCATGGAGAGCTTGTTCGTTTGCAGCAGTTCTCTGCATATCTCGTGTCTCTTATCAGATATATGCAAGAAAAAGAGCTGAAGAGAGAAAAACGATTGATAATATTCTATTCCGTGGAGCAAACGAACGATTCTATCAAAGTATCAAATTACAAATGTCATTACGTCACAATTCCATAGTACACAACTCATACAACGATGCCAAATCAACTTTTAGTGAACGTGACGTCACGAAACCACTTTTTTCCGGATTATGGAAGAACTACCCATCAGAAAAAAAAATAAAAAAATCCCAAGTGATATTAGCACATATACTATCTAATTACAGTGTTTTCTCATGGTGCATAAAAAGGTCCATTCGATAAAATCCATAAACGTATTATCTATATTCTTCTTCCGAATCTATATTGAACTGATAGGAATATTTTTAAATTAAAAAAATAACAAACATGGACAATAAATATAGAAAAATGATATGATTCATAATTAAACGCATTTTTTCCGTATGAGTATGAACGTTCAGGCGGCGGTTTTTCTCCGATTTGCGAATCGCAAAAAAATGCGTTTATTTGGATGAGTATGGACGAGCCTTTAAGCAGCATTTTGCTGCGAGGCGCTGCTCAGTGCTGCTTAGATGGGAATCGGCCTTTAGATGGCGGCCACGAGGAAAATAGAATCTAGTCTTCCGATCAAGTCATCTAGTCCCGATCCAGTCCCGTTGCTAGGCAGTTTGTTTAAGGAGTAGAATTCAACTGTATTGAAATATTGGCGATCTTCCATTTTTGCAAAAAAAAATAATTAATATACTTTGATATACAGTCCATACATTTCATAATAGATTATTAGAAACCATCGTGAACATTGGTGCAGACGAGTTGTAGTGTGGAATTTGAAAAGCATATTTGGAGAGGACAAGGGGGTGTCAATCATCCAGTCCTCACCAGTTCTTTCATTGAATTATCCTTATTCCCACCAATTTCCTCTTTCCTTGATTACCTACTACCTACCCTTCAAGAGTTGAGAGGCATTATTCAGTTTGTTTCAATAGGCCTTTTCATTTAGATGATTTTTTAAGGCGCATGCGCTCGTTTTGAGACCCAAAGTCTGATTGGCTATTGGGAAAGTGAATAGCCATTGGTTAGTTTTGAAATAACAATTTGAGATTGGCTTAGATCAAAATTAGCGGCATTTTCACATTATGTCAACAGTCAACTTCATGACAAATGCACCTGCATACATTGGCGTTCGTAACTTCCTTTAGAATAGAATAGAATAGAATAGAATATTTTATTTGACTACGTTACATAATACATGTTTGTAGCAAGTCATGTTTGGCTTACGTCTAAAAATCACATAAAAATGTAGAAAATGTACAAAAAGCGTTAAAACTAACAAGCAAATAACATCGATCACAAATATAAAAACTTTGAAAATCAAAGAGAAGTAGTGACATGTGTGATACCACAAAAGTGTGTTCTGAAGTCATCGACAGAATAGAAGCAATGCCTCAACAAATAATTTTTCAATTTCCTCTTGAAAGTATTCAGACTGAGCTCTTTGAACTCTTGAGGCAAGATATGGTTGGTTGGTTGGTTGGTTTAAGGCTGACGAGCCAGAGACAGGGTTGGCACTTAGCTTCCCTTGACACTGCGACCAGCTGGGGTCTATTGTATCACTCTGTCGTCAGTGGTTCCTCATTCAAACAGGTTTGTGCCCCTAACTAGGTCTAGAAGCCCGTTGATAAGGTTCTTCGGACTCATGCCCGTTTCCGGGCCGATCTCTCCAAATTCTGTGTCGCCCACCACTTAGGGCGTCACAGTCGAAGATTGAAAGACAAGAGTTAGACCCGAGGCCTCCTTGTCTCTTGATGACAAGCCATTCTTCAGTATCTATCCCCATGTCCTGGGTTTTGATGAGCTGAAGAATCTTTTTGGTTTCCATTTTACCAAATGGCTTTGGAATCCACTCTGTTTCCGGGAGTTTCTCAGTAGGTGTTCGACCATCTGCTGATCCCTCCTCGGTTGGGTTTACGGTTTCTGGTGCCGAGTGTGATTCAACTGGAATCTCCTCGACTTCCATACCCGCTATCGGTGTTGGGTCTTCTTCAACTGGAAGTTCCCCAGGGTTGTTTGTGTAGGGGAAAGGGTCGTCCACACCTGCGGTGCCCCCTGCGCAGGTGTAAGGCAGATTACTCTGGGAGGTCGCCATGTATCCCAGAGGCTCCGTTTTTTATACCTGACTGGCTCAGGTATCATCCATCCCTCGGCACGGGTCGCTTGACGCCTTGGATTAAGCCATGTTGTGGTGGCATTTGGTTTGAGATTGACTTAGAGATCCGCAGGTTTGACCATTTCTGGTCATTCCCACTGGATTTTCCTTGTCAACCCCGTTATCCAGCGATACCACTTGGAGGTAGCCACCTAAGTTTCCGCAACCCATCTTCATCTCTCGTAGGAGGTGAACATGTGTTGACGCAAACTACTCGCCGAGGCAAGATATTGTATAGAGAGTAATCTATGGAATTTTTCTGCGATAGGTGAAGACGAAATCGGTTTAATCTAATGTGGTGAGAGTTTCGTGTGTTATGTTCGTGAATATGACATTGTTTCGTCAAGGATGATTTCTTCCTATGTATTTCAATCAAAACATAATATAGGAATAAAGTTGGCAATGGCATAATCCTGAGTTTTTTGAAATTTTCTTGACAGTGGTCCCTGTATCCAATATTAGCCAGTATTCTCAATGCCTTCTTTTGCATCCTAAATATTTGAATGGAATGACATGAATTTCCCCAAAGTTGTACACCATAACTAATATGGGAGTGAAATAGTGAAAAATATGAGGTTTTCAATATATCTGCACTAGTGATGTTCTTCAATTGGCGAAGAACAAATAGAGAACCCGAGAGTTTTCTCTTCAGTTGGGAAATATGTGCAGACCAGTTGAGTCTATTATCTAATGTAATGCCCAGTAATTTAACTTTATTAGTTTCACAATTAGAGATGATTTGATTGTTAGCAGAAATCTGGATGTATTGTGTCTTCTGACCATTTAATTTCAGCTTATTAGATGAACCTTTGTAGGTTAAGTACTTATTACCTATTTTATACCGCCAAAAACCTTTCATTCGTAGATAAAATTATGTACACGAATATTTTCTAATGGTGAGTTTTCTTCTCCATGTAAATTCAAGTCAACTACCCATAGGAAAACTCGGAAATATTTTATTTCCTTTAAAAAAAAAAAAAATCGCCGTCAATGCCGTTGGGTCTGACAGGCAAACATAGTTAGTCATTTGTCATCTAAATGAAAAAGCCTATTCACTTGAATTGGCCGAAAATTTGATTATTGTGAAATTGAGACGAGGCCAAATCAAAGGAAAACTCAGGGTAGGCCTTAGGTATTTGGACGCCTTAAGGTGGATTTAGTCAACTTTTTTTTAGCAATAGCAATAAAAATTGTAAAAAATTGTTATTAACCAATTTCTTAGTTGTTTGACCAACCCTCAGAAGCTAATGAAAACTTGTACGAGTTAAGATCACGGGGCCTCACCTTTTATAGTGGGATCCGAAACCACTCTTGGGGCCTTGAAAAATGTTTCGCCGGCTGCGAGAATCGAACTCGCGCCGCGTGGAAACACTAGCCTCAATAGGAATGAGAATAGCAATAAGCGTAAGAATAATTATGTACTGAACCTATTTTATACAACGAATTCAGATTTAGCAATAAATTTAAGAATGACAGGACACGTATGACAAGTGATAGTTCGCTCAGTTCTGTATTCTAGTAAATATAACTTATTTGGCTATTTTTGTTTATATTGCGATCATGAAGATGAACGAAAGGGAAGCATCGACGGCATTGCAAGTATGTCTCAGCAGTTTAATTGTGATAAAAAAATTGACATGGAACTGTGAAACATGTATTCGTATCTGTCAGTTATCATGACATGCGCATTGTAGACAATATTTTACGATAGCCGTAAGATTCTGGAAGTTGGAATATTCAAGGTCGCGTACTAAAAGTTACCGTTATTGCTAAAATTTAAATAGTTGACTAAATGAAACCATGTCATCCATCAGTTTCAACTGTTAACGTTATTGTTATTACTATTGCAAAAATAACTAACTAAATCAACCTTTAGGCAAGAAATATTTTGGCGCCCCCTGTCACCCCTCATAATTCTTTTCACCCCTTGATTCCCGCCGTTTCGTTTTCTTAACTTAACATGACATAAAACGTAGGTTGCATTCTCTCGTCATAGTATTGAGCATTAGTCAAAAAGCCAATTAGGAGATTTCAGGACGAATACTTTTTTACTGCTGTGACATTTTGAATGGAGTTTCAATAATAAACAGACACTGGAAAATTGTGTTTTTTATGCAAAACCATAAAAACAATATATCAACAGGTAGTTATTACCCGTAGAAGAATTATTTTTACCAGAAATTTAGAAATAAGGCTCAAAACCCTAATGGTGCTCTTCTTGCTTTAGTTTTTGCAAATTCTTTCACTAGGTCTTTCGGGTCAACTCGACTCAACTCAACAATATTTATTTATAAATTAGTACGTACAATCTCATTTTTATAAATAACAAATCATTCTATATCGTTATATAACTCATGTCTTCGCTTTGCTCGAAGATGACCAGGGATAATGGATATAGAAAGGGGTTGGGAATTAGTATGGGATTTGCATTTTCTGCGCTTTCTTTCCATAGCGAGGAGATGCTACATCTATTTAACGCCGCGCACGCCACCGGAGGGGGTTGTTGGAGACGTCTTCGCGGTGTTAGCGGATTAGGCCCCTGTTATTTATTGCAAAAAAATTAAATTTAATGATTTTTCAGCACCTCCAGTATACATTTATGTGCTAATTATCTTTAAGTGAGGGACTTTCGTTCTTGGTTATATCTAAGTAATATGTATAGTTTCGGTTTTAATGGATTTCCTTAAAATATTAAAGAACAAAAAACAGGTTTCAACAAATTTATTGGAAATCCTGTTAAAAAAATTCCTACCCTTCGGGCGCTGTGGAGAGAATGCTACTCTTGAGAGTTGACATTTGATCTTTAAAAGTTTTACTCCGCTGTACGCTTGGGATTGGGCAAAATAAAACATATTTTGTGATTTATTTCTTCGTACTGAAATTTTCATACTTACCTTTCGTTGAAAATTTCGAGTTTTTGATATATCAACCTCGCGTGTTTTCGGGGTTGGTTGTGATGCGCCCTTATTTCGGTCATATCACGAGTAAAGGGGCTCTTTGAAATGAAAAATTTGTAAAATTTATAGGACAATTTCTTTATGTGATCTTGGACGGAGTCGATATTTGCCAACTCTCGCAACGCATCCAGCCGAATGTATCTGTCGCTCTGTTTGACTATACGGAGCACTTTGTTTTGCATTCTGTCCAACTTCAACATGGTCGTTGCAGGCTGCAAAACACTGGACAGGCGTATAACATAACCGGCTTTATTATTGCTTTGTATATAGTTAGTTTAATGTTCAAAGAAAGCTTGGAATTTCTAGCTATCATAGAATAATTCCTTGTGATGGCCGCTGCTGATGTTCTCTGTATAGCTGAGTTCACATGTTTATGTAATGTTAGTCGCCTGTCCAGCTGTACTCCCAGGTATCTCACAGAGTCTGACTCGTCCACCTGGTTATTTGTTACTTTGAGTTTGTAGTGAATCTTGTTGTTTTTTCTTTACTCGAAAAATCGTTTTTTTGTGGATTAATCTTTATTTTGTTATTCTCCATATAGGGCACGACTTTCCTGTCCAATTGAATTTGCAATTGCTGTTTGGCATCTTTATTTGCAAACGAATGCGCATATATCGCGGTGTCATCCGCGTCTATGGCTACATTCGTCTGCCGGAACATTGGTAAGTCGTGTGTATACAGAGAATATAGGTGGGGGGACAAGCACGAACCCTGTGGGACACCTGCTTCGATTGGAGACTGCGTTTGATTGACCCTTACCCTGAATGTCCTACCCAAAAAGTAGAAATCTAGAAGTTTAATTAAGTGTAAAGGCATGTCTGCTCCATGCATTTTACTGATAAATCCCCCTGTCCAGATCCTGTCGAAGGCTTTTTCGGCGTCTAACAGGACCATGTCCGTATTTTCCCCCGGTGAAAGGACTCCTTCGCACCATGAACAATTCTCTCTACTCTCTACTCGTGACGCTGTTGAGTGTCAAGTCCAGGCCCTTTGTTGTTTGGAATTATTTTTATAGTGTGCGTGAGTTCGTCATTAGTCATTAATTTTGAAAAAAATCTAGTATTTATTTGAATTGGCGGCATTTCTCTGATGTCATTTTTCTAAATTCGTTGCATGTTGGTGTTCTACTGTCGTGTTAGGGTCCGTTTCCGTGACATTGTGGAAGTATTCACCGAACATCTCCGCTTTCCGTGAATCCGACATCGCTCGTGTTGGACCACTACCTATGGCAGGCATGGGTACGAACCATAGAATTGTAATTATAATATGTCTGTATATTATATAATTACAATTCTATGGTACGAACCGCTTTTTGAGGTGTCTAGTCATGCGCCACAAGGAGTTGTCCCTCACATGCAGAGCCTCGAGCTTTCTAGTCCACAGTTCATAGTTGTGGCTTAGGATTAAGATACTTATTTCATCTGTAAGAGATCGATAGTTTTGTCTGTGTATTGGGTTTCTCGTTTGTTGCCACTTTTGCCGCTCTTTTCTTTTTAGTTCGATTAAATCGACGATGAACTGTGGTAGAATAGTTCGATGCTTCTTTACCACCACCGCTTGTAAATTTTTGCATTTCATTTTCGATATCTGCGCCCGTCATTGTCCCGTTAAGTACCGTTCATTCGTTCAGAATCCCGAACTCGGCTCAGTTGGTTCTGCTACAGTCGAATTTTTCCCTGTAGTCTAATCGACAAGTTGAAAATGGTCTAAAATAGAGATACTGCTCTTAAAATTATGTGTGATAGCTCATTGGATCCGGAATAACGCCTAAAAACATGTGCCAAAAGCGTGTATTAGCACATACAAAATAGCAAAAGTTATAAACAATTGAAAATGAAAAAAAATGGCATTTAGTTTTTTGCCAATATTTCATAAACTATTGATATTTTAGAAATTTCCAGCTCCCGGAATTCTATCTCCATTATTTATAATTTTAATTTAACGCTGAAAATGGGTCTCCGCGCGACATTTTTGGGTTGCGCGCGCGGCGTCAAAAGCGAGTACGACACATTAATTAATTTACTTAAGGTTTAAATTTTTTTTTTAAATGTGAAAAAATCATGGCGTATTCTGACACTATAAATAATTTATGTTCGTTGGAAATTTTACTTAAAGTTAATTTTTCAGCAAGTTAAACGATTGTTAACTAATAAAAATTTTCTCAAACCTGTCAATTGTAAATGAAAAAAAAGGTTTAAATAACTGACGTAAGAAAATTTTCGCTCCGTGGAGCCTTTCTTATATACATACTTAACAAGATCGCCCATAAGAGTTAAAAAAATAGTATACTTTATTTATAATAATTTTTGTACTTGAACAAAAACTAAAAAAATCCAAGTAATGTTGTTAAAAAATTTTTTTTTTTCCTTAATCGTCATATTCTTGTTTTTTTATTAATACAAGATATACATTGATTTGCAAAAAACAATTCCCGCCATTTGTTGATAAATTTTTTATAAACAAATTGATTATTTCAATATTTTTGAAAATTATTTTTCATAGCTTCATTATATTTCAAATATTATGATTTTTGAAAAAAAAAATTAATTTAAAAACAATTTTTAATTGTTTATAATAGTTTTTTTATATTTCTATTGTTTCAATAATTAGTTAAGAATAATTTTTTTCTAAAAATATAATTACATCCTCTATACAAAATATTTTTTTATCAACAATTCCATTGTTTTTAAAAATTTGTTATAAACAAATTTTTAACTTTGTTAGATTTTTTTTCTGAAACTTCTAAAATTCACAGAAACAACCATATATAACAAAGTATAGAAAAAAAAAATTCCCAATTTTTCCCAATTCCAATTCCCAAAGTAAATAAAAAATTGGATTTTTTTTCTATACTTTGTTATATATGGTTGTTTTGAAATTTATTTAAAAAAAAAAAAAGGAATTGTTGATAAAAAAAAATTTTTTTGTTACTTCATAGAGGACTGTCAATTATGATTTTTAGAAAAAAAATAATTCCTCAACTAATTATTTAAACAATAGAAATTATTATAAACAATTAAAAATTGTTATTAAGGATTTTTTCTTCAAAAATCATAGTATTTGTAATATAATGAAGTTGTGAAAAAAATTTTTCAAAAATATTGAAATAATCAATTTGTTTATAAAAAATTTATCAACAAATGGCGGGATTTTTTTTTTTTTAAATAATTTATATCTTTATCATTAAAAAAAAATTAGAAAAAAAAATTTTTAACAACATTACTTGGATTTTTTAGTTTTTGTTCAAGTACAAAAATTATTATAAACAAAGTATGAATATTTTTTCAACTTTTATAATTTTTTCAAATTAAAAAAATATATTTAATACCTTGAATAAATTAATTAATGTGTCGTACTCGCTTTTGACGCCGCGCGCGCAACCTAAAAATTTCGCGCCGAGACCCATATTGAAATTTCTAAAATATCAATAGTTTATGAAATATTGGCGAAAAACGAAATGCCATTTTTTTTTCATCTTCAATTGTTTATAACTTTTGCAATTTTTTATGTGCTAATACACGCTTTTGGCACATTTTTCTAGGCGTTATTCCGGATCCAATGAGCTATCACACATAATTTTAAGAGCAGTATCTCTATTTTAGACCATTTTCAACTTGTCGATTAGACCACTGATTGGTTTTGGAGTATTTCTATTGTATAGGCTGAACACAACTGGGTCGTGATCGGAAGTCATCGCGTTTATTGTGCTAAAATTTCCTAGGTTTGTCACGTTTTTGTTTACTACTATATCGATGGTGGACGGTGTAGGTCCATTATACGGGAAAAGGGTGGGTCTATCTGAATGTTCGATTACCACTTCGTTATTCAGTGAATAATGCCACAATGTAGTCTCATTTGCGTTACTTTGAATTGTGCAATTCCACTCCGGTCTCTCAGCGTTGAAGTCTCCGGCCAGCAATATTTTGTTCGCGCTATTGAGGAGGTTTTCTACGTCCCTCATTGTAAATCTGTGTCGAGGTGTAAATATATATACTATATATATATATATATATATATATATATATATATATTGTTATGTTAGGAAGGACCAGTAATATATTTTAAAGATGAAAAAGAAATAATTTCTTAAAAAAACCCAAAAAAAAATAATAATTACTTAATAGTTAGTAGTTCATGAGATATTGTTTTTACAATTTTTTTGAGATTCTATTTCCTTTATAAAGCCTTTGGATAATATTGATAGGTAAAAATGTGCAAATAATATAATGCAATCATTTTCATACATTGTCAAAATGATTACAACCTATAATTGTCTAAAATACAACAAAAAAGTCTAGATTCACAAAATCATTCTGAATTGAATGTGATCAACAAAATTATAAGCTTGAAACATACAGTATATGAAATTGCATCTAACTAAAATAGCCAATGGGAGAACAAGAAACTTCTTGATCACAATAGCCAATCAGGGAACAGGATGGTAGATAAAAGATTTGAAATTGTGGAAAAGGAGAACAGAGAAATGTCAAAAATAATTATCATCAAATATTGTATTTAGTTTATAAGAAATGTAAAATATATTAGTTCATAAGTTTTCTCAAATAACACCAAATAGTAAAGTTCAACAAGAAAGTGCGCGATTTTGAAAATTCAAATAAAAATTACAAAACAGAAATGGTATCCAGGTGAAGAGAAAACAAAGCCAAAAGGAGATTGAAAAAAATTTGAGAATGAAGCCAGGTACAAAATTTAAGAAAAGAAGGAAATTGAATATTTTCACGAATGACAAAGTAGTTTGCCAAAAATAACAAACCAATTCACAACCTCTAACTCTCGACCCCCAGGATCTTGTGAGGGTCCTATAAAAATGTGAACTAGTGCATGACTATATAATGGTAAAATAGATACAAATTTCCATGTTCATTCACACCATGTATGTACACAAAATACCAAAATACCATTCCGGCAATCCTAGATGCAAAACAAAACAAGTGCATCAAGCACTTAGGTCAGCATCTAAGATATGGAAGGATATAACATATAATAATATATAACTAATAGATGGGTATGTATATGAATGTATGTTATCTGATTTTCACCATGTAATGTAATTTCACAATTCAATTCAATGAAAAAAATTAAAATTCAACTTCTGGATAATTTCGACACAAAATAAATAGCATAAAAGAAGATTACCTTTTTGGTTCTCCACATGAAAACTTGTCCAAGCTGATTTCGTGGATTTTGGATGGTTCCTTTTGAAGGTCAGCATCTAAGATATGGAAGGATATAACATATAATAATATATAACTAATAGATGGGTATGTATATGCATGTATGTTATCTGATTTTCACCATGTAATGTAATTTCAATTCAATGAAAAAAAAAACAACTTCTGGATAATTTTGACACAAAATAAATAGCATAAAAGAAGATTACCTTTTTGGTTCTCCACATGAAAACTTGTACAAGCTGATTTCGTGGATTTTGGATGGTTCCTTTTGAAATGGTGAGTTCCTGAGAGGAGTGGATGAAACAGGAATTCAGATTATGCCAGGTTTTGCATCAGCGACATTCCAGTTCCAGGTATAAACTCTTTTAGTGCACATCACAAACTGAATCACTTCACAAAATAACTCGTTTATCAGAGAACTCTATGATTTGGTATTGAACTATAAAAGAATTCTTCCAACTCAAAAGAAAAAAGTGAGGTTATATTCACATATCCATCACTGTATTCCATTATTTTATGAAAATTTGTCAATTGCTCATAGTTATAAGTTATCTATCGTAGGCCAGGTTAATATAAGTTTTCCTGAAGAAAGGAAATAATAGTTTTTTGATAATTTCTGGTTTATTTTCCACAATGATATGCTAAAATCTCACTTATAAACACTGAACTGAAATAGTTCGAGTGACATCTAGACAGGCAGTGGCTCTGTTGCCAGTACCGACTCCTGAGGCGAAGGCGTACCAACTGAGATTAGTCGTGGTAAGAAAAGTAATAATAATTGGCAACAACGTGGCGAGAAAACAGTAACGTTAGCTGGCAATTATTATTTCATAACAATTAGCTATTATCATATCACAATATAACATTGGCTTCCCATCGCGGAGCTGAATTCTTATTTCATTGTAGAGGTATATCGAAATCAAAATATTTATACAGGGAGAAAATATTTGTGGGGCAATAACAATAACGTGGGGAAAAATTAACAACAATTATTATTTAAAAACGCCAATTATCATTTCATAACAAAATATATATATATATATATATATATTATATATATATATATATATATATATATATATTGTTATGATATTGATTTAACAAATTATTTTGTTATTATTTCGCCCCACGTTTTGGGTGCCAATTGTAATGTAATGATATATTGTAAATATAATTTGTTTTTATATAATGAAGATTGCTAATCGTTTTCCGCTCTTCTTTGTGAGCCACTTGTAATGATGTAGATAATTATTTGTGCCCTGTATAATATATTTTGCAATGTAATAATGATTGCTAGCTACGTCACTGTTCTCTCGTCACGTTGCTGCCAATTGCTATTATTTTCCTTACCACAGCTAAGCAACAGTTGGTACGCCTCTTGTCTCAGATAGCCGGTTCAGGCTATTGAGCCACTAGCCACTGCTTGATATGTCAAATTTATATTTATTCAATGGTCATAAGTATGATTGTTGATCATGTAGAAAACAAACGACAAAGTATCAAAAAGCAATTATTTCCTTTATTCAGGAAAACTTAATTTTACCTGGCCTACGAAAGATAACTTACTCTAATGTGAATCTACAAATATTCATGGATAATCATGAGAAAAGTTCATTGGTAAAATATACACAACCTCACTTTTACCTTGAAAGTGAAAATTTCTTTGATAGTTCGAAATCAATTGAAATAAAGTTCTTCCGATGGAATATGCGTTATTAGTGGAATTGTTCAGTTCGGAATGTGCACTATGGAAGGTTTATACCTGTCTGGAACTGTCGCTGTTCAATACACACCAGGACTTGGATTCCCTTTCACTCCAATACCAAATAGAAAGGACCATACAAATTCAGCAATCAGCCTTGGATACTTGTAAATGGTGTAAAAATAAGGTAATGTTTATCATCATCATCATCATCATCATATTTCTTATAATATCTTTTTTAAATTATTTTATTTTTATTTTTTTTAATTTCATATTTTTTTTAAAATTTTTTTTTTTTTTTTTTAAAAATCATTTCTATATTTTTCCTTCTTTATAATCTATATTGTTTTATATTTGTAAACATTTTCAATATTGTTTTTCACTTTACTTTATCTAACTAACCTGTACCAATATTTGTATCAACTTCTCTGTTTTTCAGTATTTTATTGTTATTCAATATTATTGTTTTCTTTCTTGAATTATTTATGCGTTGTTTTGTTTCCTCCAATATTCTCTCTCATTGATATATTTTTTCTTTACATTTGTTTTTCATCTCATTTATTTTATTCAAATGTTTCTGAAATCCTACCTATCTATCAAATTATTTTTAACTTTTTTCCTTTTTTATTCCTAATTTACCTATCACATTGTTAACCTACAATTTATTATTCCCTAAATTTTCATTTTTATTATTTGTCTCTCCTTCTATGGAATCCTGCTTGTTTTGAAACTGCAAGCTTATTTTTTATTTCAAAAATTTTCAATTGCAATTTTCTGTTAACATTATCAATTATTTTCATTTTCATAAATTCAACTTTTTCTTGTTTTTGAAGTAAAATTTATTTAAATTCTTTCCTATTTTTCTATTTAACATTTCACTATCCATTATTATATTTTTTCATTATTTGTATTGCTTTGCTTCATTTCAAAAGTTCTATTCACCCTGTAGATGTCATTGATTTGCATTACTCTTATTTCTTTAGTTATGTTCCCAATTTTTAACTCAAGATTTTTGTTAGCCACGTTCATGTCATTTATTTTCATTATAATTATTTTATCATTTTCATTCCTTTTTTGCAATTCAAAATTCATCTTAGCCATTATTATGTCATATATTTTCATAATCTTTACTTTATTATTTATTCTACCCTTTGCAACAAAACTTTTTCATTTTCCACATTCATATTATCTATAAACTCATTATTTTTGTGATCCAGATTCATTTTTATATTTTGTATTTGTTTATCTACTTTTTCTAATGAATTATCGCTATCATCTGTTTTTTGTATTCCATAACAATTATTGATGATTCTTTTCTTTTTGTCTTTCTCTTAATTCTAATAATTTTATCTTTTCTACATTTTTAGTTATTTCACTCTCTACATTATTGTCTATTCTTCTTAATTCTAATAATTTTATCTTTTCTACATTTTAGTTATTTCACTCTCTACATTTATTATTTTTAAATAAGTATCTTCTGTTGTTTTTCTACTTTTTTCTCGAGAGTGCTTATTTCATTTTTAACTCTTTCTTGTTTACTATTGATATCTAATTTCATGTCTTTTATTTTTTTATCCTGCCTTTCTATTTCTACATGATTATTTATAGTGGATACTTCTTGTGTATTGCCACATAAAATTCCTCATTTTGTTGCCTATTTTAGTTTCTAATTGTTTGTGAATTTCCAACAATTCCTTTTTATTTTGTTCAGATTTAGTTTGTATTTTATTTTCAATTCTTTCCATATTTTCTTTTATATCTTTTATATTTTCTTTCACATTTTCTCTTAATCTTTCTTCCATACTCGCTGTGTTTTTTCTTTCAACTCTTTTATTTCATTTTTCAAACTTTCTTTCATTTCATTCTTCATATTTCCCATTTTTTCTTCCATTCTTTCCTCCATTTTCCCATACTTTCTCTCATTCCATCATCATTCTTTCTATCTGCTCCTTCATTTCATTTTTCATACTTCCCATTTTTTTATTCATTTTTTCTGACTTTTCATTCATTCTTTCTATTTTTTCTTCCATCTTGCTGAATTTTCTTTCATGTCATTTTTCAGTTCATTTTTCATACCTGCCATATTTTCATTCATATCATTTTTCATACTTGCTGAATTTTCATCCATTTTTTCATTCATCCTGACTGAATCTTCTTTCATTCTTTTTTCCATACCTGCCATATTTTCAAAATTTTCTAACATTTTTTTCCTTCCTTTTTTTTTTTTAACCCCTATCTCTACCTTCTGCACCTTCTTCCAAACCAACTTTCTTACCATCTCTCAAATCCATTTTTTATTTACCAATATCTAGCCTTACACGTTCGAATGCCAATTGCTAATGTTCGCACAGTGTTGCGATAAATATTAAGAAATAATATTTTTCCTTTACTTGCCCTTACTCTGCCTTGAAATGATATATTGCCCTTACTTTGCCACTACGTTGCGATAAATATTAAGAAATAATATATTTCCCTTACTTGCCCTTACTTGCCTTTTTTGCCTTTTCCGCCTCACGTTTTGTGCGCCACTTGTTATGTAATGATGATTTGCAAATAAATTGTTGTTGTTATAAAATGAAGATTGCTAATAGTTTTCCGCTCTTCTTTGTGAGCCACTTGTAATGATATAGATAATTATTTGTGCCCTGTATAATATATTTTGCAATGTAATAATAATTGCTAGCTACGTCACTGTTCTCTCGTCACGTTGCTGCCAATTGTTATTATTTTCCTTACCACAGCTAAGCAACAGTTGGTACGCCTCTTGTCTCAGATAGCCGGTTCAGGCAATTGAGCCACTAGCCACTGCTTGATATGTCAAATTTCTATTTATTCAATGGTCATAAGTATGATTGTTGATCATGTAGAAAACAAACGACAAAGTATCAAAAAGAAATTATTTCCTTTATTCAGGAAAACTTAATTTTACCTGGCCTACGAAAGATAACTTACTCTAATGTGAATCTACAAATATTCATGGATAATCATGAGAAAAGTTCATTGGTAAAATATACACAACCTCACTTTTACCTTGAAAGTGAAAATTTCTTTGATAGTTCGAAATCAATTGAAATAAAGTTCTTCCGATGGAATATGCGTTATTAGTGAAATTGTTCAGTTCGGAATGTGCACTATGGAAGGTTTATACCTGTCTGGAACTGTCGCTGTTCAATACACTCCAATGCTATCAGGAACTCCAATACCAAATAGAAAGGACCATACAAATTCAGCAATCAGCCTTGGATACTTGTATATGGTGTAAAAATAAGGTAATGTTGGTTTTCCTCTTATAATGTGGAATTATTCAATTTTTCTTCCTCCCAAAAATACAACGTGGCATTCGTTTTAAATTTATTTTCGATCTCCTTGTGGCTTTGTTTGTTGTCACCTTGGATACCATTTTTTGTTCCTTCCCTCTGATTCGAATTTTTGAATTCGCGCACTATATTGTCACATTTTCACTGTTTATGGTTATGTGTCATAACTTATACATAAAACTATTTTTCCATTCTTATTAACTATGTACAAATTTCAATAATAATTGCCTCTGACACTTTCCCGCTCTTATTCTCTTACAATTTCAAATTCTACATGTGACCATATGTTCCCTGATTGGCTATTGTCATCAAGAAGTTTGCTGTTCTACCACTGGCTACTTTTAGTTAGCTACAATTTCATATAGTGTATGTTTCAAATTTATAAATTTGTAGATCACATTTTATTCAGGAAAATTTTGTAAATCTAGACTTTTTGTTGTCTTTTGAAGAATTATGGGTTGTAATCATTCTGACAGTGTATGAAATTGATTGTGTTATATAATTTGGACATTTTTATCTATTCATATCATACATAGCTTATAAAGGAAATAGAACTTCTAAAATTATGTAAAAACAATATCTTGAAACTAATAGCTATTTATTAATTATTCTTTTTATGGGTTTTTTCTTTTTAAAATATATACCTGGTTTTTCATAACATAACAATATATATATATATATATATATATATATATATATGCGTGCCATCCTCAAGGCATATTCCTATATGTTCGATGGAGGAGTTCTTTGGTGTTAGCTGAAAGGTATATGAATTTTAATGGCAATTGCAACACCCCCAGCCCTCACTGCATTATGTCTGTCGGCCCTGACAATATTGTATCCCCTGAGCCTAAAATCCTGGCTCTGTCGGAGTTTGGTCTCAGACAAGAGCATTATATCAATATTATGCTCTTTGATGAAGTTAGCTAGGGAAGGGTATTTCCTGCTAACTCCATCAATATTGAACATACATACCTTTACACCTATTAGATGTTATAGTTATGCAGATTTTGTGTGAAAAAGCGAAACATGATTTCCGTTTTGTTTTTGCCAGTTTTTTTATGAGGTCATTTAAAAACCTTAAAAATTCATTGATGATTACGAACTTACAAAAATGTTCTATTGTGCTTTGCATTTGTGCAAAATCCCCAAAACCATCCCTGGACTCGCCCGCGACATTAAATTAGGTGGATTGAGGAGGGAGGGGAGGAAAGACAGGAGCTTGTATATGTATTTTCTTGTTTTCTTGGGGCTTTCTCGCTTCTTCTATCTTCTTCCATTCATTTTCTCTTGGTAGGGTGGATTCTCGGTATTTTCCTGACGCTTCCTTCGCTGGAAAACGAGGGAAACTCAGGGCAGGCCTCAGGTATTTGGCCACCCTAGGAGAAAAATATTTTGGCGCCCCCAGACGCCTCTCATAATTCTTTTCACCCCTTGATTCCCGCCATTTCGTTTGTTTTCAACTTAACATGGCATAAAACGTAGGTTCCATTCTCTCGTCATAGTATTGAGAATTAGTCAAAAAGCTAATTATATTTTACAGGTTGAATACTTGTTTTATTGCTAGGACATTTTGAATGGAGTTTCAATAAAAAACAGATACACAGGAAAATAGTGTTTTTAATGCAAAGTATCACCATGTGGTTATTACCCGTAGAAGAATTATTTTTAGCAGAAATTTAGCAATAAGGCTCAAAACGCTCTTCTTGCTTTCGTTTTTGCAAATTCTTTCACTAGGTCTTTTGGGTCGATCTGACTTGCTACCTCGCTTTCGATAGAAATCATAGCAATATCTGTTACTTTCCTGTACATTGTACTACGCAGGTAAGTTTTTATGAGTTTAATTGCAAAAAATGCAAAACACAAAAACAGACTAGTTTGTTTGTTGTAAACTAAGTAAACTCAACTCGAAACCACTCTTCGTCATAACAAACGTCATCATCTAAAATGGAGGTACCTATTGCCGTAACCCCTTCAGTTGTATAATTAAATTTACATTGATGTAGGTCAAGAAGGGTGTCAAGGGTGTGGTGGGCGGACGGCAAGAGGAGAGGGGGTTGTTGACCTTGACCAGGTTACATTCAAAGCGCATGTGGAAGGCGGATGATGTACCCACTGTGCAAAAACTCATACTATTAACGTTATTATATGGTAACCTAGATACACGCTATGATTATTGTGCCCATAACGTCTCAATGACCATTTTAGAGTCGTTATATGTCCACCAACATAACAAAATCGCAGATACGTTATATAAATATCGAATCTGATATGTTATCTGAAACTGTTCTGTTGCAGCAAAAGAACTTATATACGAGTATGCGTAATGAAATCGTTACATAAAAAGTCCTTTTTTTACATCATTTGAAACTACTTTCTTACGGAAAAAGTACTATCTCAAAGAGTAACAACAAAATCTTCAAAACTATTTATGTTTTCTCTTGACATTGAACCAAAACAAGCTTGATTATGTAAATATTGTCTAATAATTTCTTTCAATTCTTCAATACCAGTTACATTCTTTAATTTATTTTTTATTATTTCAAAAATGGTAATTTCTTAAAATTTCCATCAAATTTATTATTAATTTGCACATTTTGACATGCATTTATAATTCTAGTTTCAAAATTACCATCTGTTTTTCTTTGTTCTATTTGTTTCATTTTTTCTTCCATTCTTTAAATTTTTTCTTGCATTCATTTTATGATTAACGCTCAAATTATTTCTCTCTCTAATTTGTGAAATTTCATTTTCTATTATAATTATTTTATTATTATTATCTTTTTGTTGTGCTTCTAATTTTTTATTAACCATATTTATGTCACTCTTTATTCTTTGATTAGTATTATCAAGATCTATTCTTATATCTTGCAATTGTTCATCATTCCGTTCTAATGAATTATTAATAATTGATATCTCTTGTCTTATATTTCCATAAAATTCCCTATTATTTTGTTCTATTCTTTCCATGTTTTCTTTCACACCTTCAAATTTTTTTTCATTCTTTCTTCCATTCTTCCCATGTTTTTTTTCATTTCATATTTCATTCTTCCCATGTTTTCTTTCATTTCATCTTTCATTCTTTCTTCCATTCTTCCCATATTTTCTTTCATTCCATCTTGCATACTTCCCATGTAATCAATCAACTTTTGAAACTGACTCTTCATTTCTGTTCTATCACTTTGTGCGTCTATCTCTCTTACATTACTTCTCTCTCCTTCTTCCTGATCTCCTCTTTCTCTACCTTCTACACCTTCTTCCAAACCAACTTTTTTCCCATCTCTCAAATCCATTCTTTGCCCACTTATACAAATTTCTAACTTCCCTCACTACTCTAATATAAGAGTTCCAAAATGTCAAATTCAGATTTTCCCTAAATAAATATGTAATCTCAAAAAAAATTGCTAATTAGTATAAATGCTCCGCGTTGGCTACTTAGTATGAATGCTCCGCGTTGGGCGACATTTTGTATGTATATTTGATTGTTAGTAAGTCATTTGATATTTTTCTGACACATACTAATCATAACAAAAGAAACCTCCGGCTATGATGCTTCTACCCTCTTTCTCTGTACACTCTACCTCTTTTTTTTAAATTCATCTTTTTACCTTTTTGTAGCTCAGTCGGTACGCCTATGGAGACATGATTCTCCCAATCTCAGGAGGATTGCAGCAGCGCCATCTACTTCTTTGCTTGATGTCAATATACTGTTTATGTTTGAAATATTGATTGTAATATACTAGTCAAATAATAAATAATGATTCTAGAAAAAGTTAGATACTTGCTTTTTTTATTGAAAATATTGCTTGAAACCAATCTGTCCCTGAGACATCTAACTTATTCTAAATATATTTTCCAACCAATCAAAATTGAAAACTTTCAAAAACTTGATCATGAGCAAAAATGAACATATTCTAAAATACATATTTATAGGTTATACTCAGTTATTTGTGGTGAATAGAAGAATAAAGTTTGCCATTCAAAATCATGTATTATAATAAATAAATCCAAAAACAACGTGGCTGTTCGATGAATATTATCACTTTATTAAGTTTATAATGATAAAGTACCTGTTATGAGTTATGTTTTGCACTCACACAAATTCTGGGGTGTTCTGTGAATAGTTCTTGTGGATGTCTTGCAAATGCTCGGCCTCCCTACTGCTGGTGAAGTCAAAATATTGAAAATATAACCTCCAATTTCTGGTAAATAGTTTCTTGATAATCCTTGGTTCTGATTTGTTTCTGACATGATTGCATGTATTAGTGTTTCTCATATACTTTAGTTATTGGTATTTTTCCCATAAAATCGATCATAAATTTTTTTAATATGCTTCCCTTTTCATTTTCATTTTTCTTCCCTGGCTTATTTTTCTTTCATCACTTTTTGTTATCTTATATCACTTTTTACTATTAGCACTTTCAATTCAAACACATAATTCTACTTCCTACCTATTATACATATTTTATTTTCAAATTTGATTTCTACACATAGTTCTATTTACTAAGTTTTTTTCAAAGTTCACATGTACCATTTTTCTGTTCTCAAATTTCATTATATTGATCATTTAAAAGGAAAATAATTTGACATTTGCCTATCATGTTGCCTTTTGGTTTTCATTTGTATACATGATGTTTCTTGCATATAAATATAATGTCTAGTTGAATTCTGAATATTTATTTCCAAATTTGTATTTGTATATTTTTATAGGTAGTGCCAATTGAATGAACTAATCAAACATAATGATGATAATAGAAAAACTACTGACATCCTCTTGGATTATCTGCGTCGACTAGAATATGGCCAAGGTTTTCAAGATGCAAACCGTACAGAAAAAATAAAATAAAAACAATCATAGCACGTTTTTATGCAGTATTTAAATATCATTGTGCCCTATTTTTACTTTTTCATTTGACATATAGACCATATCATAACTATATATAAATATGTTGATGGTAAGACAATACAAAAATGTAGTTCTACTTAACAAAACATCAAAAAAAAAAAATTCTGGAATGTCACAAATTATAAAATTATCATTCCATGTTGTTCCTGAAGAAGACGAGGGGAGCGGCCCCTCATCGTAACGATGAACAAATTTTTTTATTAAATATATAATTTCTTTTCAAATCTACCTAAAAGATGGCATGAGGTTCAAGGGTAACTAACAACTTATATTACATCCACGACTCCACCATTTTTGTCATTATAACGAATTATGGTGAAGGAAGAGGTCGTCGCTGTCCGACATACATATCTAATCTAACTTTTGTGCAAAATCTGCGTGAAAAATAATTCGTTTATAGCTGAAAAGATAGGAATGTTTTCAACTGTTCACATCGGACGATAACATAAAATCGAATTTCGGATGCTACTACCGACCTTACTATTGATAGTCATCCGATATCGTTACTAGTTACGTTGTGCCTCAGCAGTGGAGTTGTTCGTAAGGCACCTTGTAGCTTTTGAAATCAATTTTGTAGTGAATAACTCTTTTCCAGTTCCCCTTTCACACAATTAAATATATACTTTACTCAATGCTTTAATGAAAATTGCAGGTTACAAGTGACAAAAATGAAATGACAATAATACATTTTGAGGTTCAATTTATAATATAATAAAATAATAAAGGTATTATGTCGAGAGATAATCTTCGGCATGAAGGATACATTGCAGTTTAAAATTTGGTCAGCAAAGATAAATAACGGTAGATGTTTGAGTTGTAGTTTGTCTAGCTACCGTGAGGTTTACAATGGGACAGGGCCGTACTCAGGAACGTAACTCCTCCCTCCTTAAGATGAAGACTGGACTAGGTCTGGTTGGTCAGGATTGATGTTCTCCGAATGGGTTGGTTGTTGGCATCGCTTTGAATGTAATATTGCCATAGATTATAGAGTTAGCAATTTTTGTAGTAAAATGCTACTTCAAAGGAAATAAGGATGAATGAGAGAATGCAAATAAAGATAATAAGCCATACACGTAAAGATTCACAGCAAACTTGTAGCTCATGAGCAAGCTGCAACTGATGTTGCGATTGTATCGCTGGAGTATAATGTTTGATTTCATCTGTGCATTTTAGAAATGGAATTCGTAGTTGATATCAAAAATAACACTGGTCTGCAGACATTTTTTTTTTCTCCTCATTGTTTTCATGCATGATAACATCATATTTGGTGCTCTAAACACGGAATTTAACATGCTAATAAATACAGCACATAGATTTTAAATACAATGTCCATTTAATTAAAAAACGATATTATCACAGTAACAACAATTACAAAAAAGTGAAAAAGACTACGGTCTAAGTTTTACAACGAAAAATGCTAATTTTACAGTCACAAGTTATAGAAATATTAGTATATTTATCGCATTATGGTAATATAATTCAAGTTATTTTGTAGTTTTTTTTCTTTTCATCGTTTCCATCGAAGTTTCTCGGCGAATCGACCAACAAAAATCAGCAAGCATTGCTGCTGACCATTTTCCATTGTAGCGTCTTTCAATATGCATAATATCCTGATGAAACCTTTCACCATGCTCATCTGATACAGCACGAGATTTTCCGGAAAGAAATCTAAATGCGAGTTCAAAAAATGAATTTTTCTAACTTAAAATTAAATGGAATTTATTTAAAAAAAAAATAATTTCTATCTTATATTTATTATTTCTGTTCATAAAAAAATGGATAACCTACACATATAATACTTAAAATATATATATATATATATATATATATATATATATATATATATATATATATATATATAAGTTTTGTGCAAAACTTACTAAAGTATTTGATATAGAACGTAAAAAATTGAAAGACAAGTTTTCAACTAACTGTTGTAAAGTCACAGTGTATACTGCGCAGGCGCATTCGTACTACCATAGAAATCACTTCCTTCTTTCTCTTACGACTAGCAAAAACCTATTTCGTATGTATATACATTGTTTATAATGTTAACGCATAAAACGAATTAAAAAAACCTAAATTTACGATATTTTGGAAAAAAATTCATATCGAAAAATCTAGACGTGATAGAAAAAATTGGCCGTAGGGAACAGATTCAGAGCATCAAAATCTTCATATTTATGACATAATTTTTTGAAGGAGGATTTTGTTGCAGACCAGTGTAATTGAGAAAAATTCATAGACGTATATAGACTTCTATCTATCAAGCTGAAGAAGGCATGTGTTAATATCAAGAATGATGATCGAACCTGTTTTGCATGAAGCATTGTGAGTGCGGTTTCTCTTCAGAAGAATAATTATAGAACCTCTTCTTACCTCCATTATCCAACGATTCTTAATCTAACAGGGATTCAGTTTCCAATGACAGTGAAACAAGTTCCACGTTTTGAGAAGCAGAATAAATTATCAGTGAATACTTTTATACTGAAGGAAAAAAAGCTTCCAAACACTTTCAACTTACCTAATCTAACCATATCATCAATCTGTTGATGATCCAAAACCAGCATTACAACGAAGATGAAGACCAAGAAGACACAAATTTTGATTCTCAACCAATTCGTTTGGATTAAAAACTTGTCTGGGCTCCTATCATCTCAGCTCAGCAAACAGAAAACCACAGAGTTTTTTTGTGATAGGTGTTTCGAATATTTTTATACACAAGCCAAATTAAATTCTCATTATGAGATATTTAAATCAATCAACGAGTGTGGAGTCAAACTTCCGCAGCCAGGTAAAGACATGTTGCAGTTCCACAATTTTAAAAACAAAGTAACTGTCCCTTTTGTCATATATGCCGATTTAGAGTGTGTTTTGAATCCTGTGAATATTAAGGGTTAATATCAGGAACATGTTGCCTATAGTTTAGGATATTTTGTCAAATGCAACTATGATGATTCTCTTTCTTTCTACAAGTCATTTAGGGGCAAAGATTGTATAAAATGGTTCAAGAGCTCAAAAAATTTGCTGAAGATGTTGAAACGGTATTTTTATGTCCAATTCTAATGAATTCCTCAACAACACAGGAGAAAGTTGCTTTCAATATCTGTATATCACATTTGTGAGAAACCTTTCGTGCTAGACGATAAAAAAGTATGCGATCACAATCATCTCACAGGGTGTTATAGGGGCCCAAGTCATGAAAGTTGTGACACCAACTACAAGGATAGTCATACAATACCAGTTGTATTCCATAATGTATCAGGCTATGATTCTCATTTTATTATCAAGGAGATTGCTACAGGACAAGAAGGACGCATCAATTTACTTCCTATTAACAGAGAGAACTACATAGTTTCCAAAAGCATAGAAGATAATCTGAATAATTTACGTTTCATTTATAGTTTCAGATTCATGGGAGCTAGACTAGATATTTTTGCTTTTTATCTAGATGAGTTCAATATTCTCAAGTCCGAGTTCAAAGGTTTGATAGAGGAAACAACTGAAGCTGCTTTCGAAAAATGGGGTGTTTCCACATGATATTGTAGATAGTTTCGAAAAACTCAGTTCCACCTCTTTAGCCAGGAAAAATGATTTCTACAACAGGCTAGAGAATACAAATGTTACACTCAAGCAATATGTACATGCCAAGCGAGTATGGTCAGAGTTCGGATGTAGAAATTTGGGAGAATATTCCGATATAAATATTGCTTCTGGCAGAGGTTTCTGAACAATTTAGGGTTAGTTGTTTGAAATCGTATGGACTTGATTATTATACTTTACCAGGGTACTCGTGGGATGTATGTTGAAACATACAGGTATCAATTCGGAATTACTCACGACATTGACATGATCCTGTTCATTGAGGAAGGAATTCGGGGAAGATTGAGTCAATGCTCCAAACTAAGAGCAACTGAAAACAACAAATATATCCCTAATTATGATTTAACCAAACAAAAGACATAATTTTTATACAAGACATTAACAATCAATACAGACTTGGAATGAGTCAGCATCTTCCATATGGTGGTTTCAAATGGGAAGAGAATAACTATCTAGATGTGACAAGTATTGCCGATTACTCTGATGTAGGTTATATTCTTGAAGTGGACTAAAAAAAGTTAATAAAAACCTAAAATTCAGACACTCGGTATGGTTGAAGTCTTATTTGGAATTGAATATGAAGCTTCAAAGCGCTGCTATGAATAATTTCGAAAATAATTCATTCAAACTCATGAACAATGCAGTATTCGGAAAAACGATGTAAAACTTTCGAAACCATAGCAACGTCAAGTTGGTAATTAAGTGGGAAGGACGATATGGTACAGTACTTGTAATTTCTACACCAGAATTCGAATCAGTCGTGATATCCAATGATAATCTAGTGGCAATCGAATTGAATGAAACTGAAATATATTTCAACAAACCTATATACGTGGGAATGAGTATACTTGATTAAGCAAAAACTACAATTTACGACTTTCACTATGGTTACATGATACCCAAGTTCGGCCAGGACTGTTCTATTTTGTACACGGATACCGATTCACTAGTGTACGAAATACGCAATAAAGACGTTTATGAAGTTATCCGTCGTGATTGTCATAAATATTTTGATTCCAGTCCAGAAAATAATATCTACAATATATTTGTGGGAAGTAGTCCATGCTCAAAGTGGAGTAATATATCTTTTGGAAGAGGATATAAATTACTGAGTCGTCTATACAACTTGGGTTTTGTATTAATTTATTTTGCCAATTGGGCGGTTAGGGTAAACAAACGTGTTCACTAGTAACACAACAACAGAAGAAAAACAGCAAGACATGAAGATAAGCTTGACACGAAGAAAAGTAAGATCAGACTCTTGATAATAGAGACATAGATTCCTTTGAATCTGGGCCACGAGCCCCAAAAATTGCAAAATAAGTACTTAATAATAAAATTGGAAAAATTTTTATGCAATGGCATTATTTTTTTCTCTCAGAATCAAACCAAAGAATTAATTAATACAAAACCCAAGTTGTGGAGACGACTCAGTGATTTCCTTCTTCTTCCAAAAAAAATTTACAATATACCTCTCGTGAACAAAAAAGTGTTGTGCCTTATGAAAGATGAAAATGAAGGTCGCATAATGGAGGAATTTGTAGGACCAAGATCAAAATTATACACTTTTAAGACTCAAACTTCCGACAAAGACAGAAAAATCTCCCTAGAGATTTACACGATATGGGACAAGATCAAGAAACAATTGATAATGTTCTGAGAGATAACGGGTTACAAAGAAAGTAAAAGGCATTAAGAGTCTGCTCTCCATAGACACATCAAGTTCGAAGACTATGTAGAAGGTCTAGAGAAACCCTCTACGAAAAATGTAGAACAAAAGTTATCCAGGTCGGAAAAACAGGTTGTTAGTTCACAACACAAACACTAATTGCTCTAAGAACCCACGACGACAAGCGATACTTGATTGAGAACTCATATGAAACATTGCCCATTGCCCGTCCATAATGGACGGTACTTGATATTCATTCCACACGCAGGCACGCACGCATGCACGAAAGCACACACGAACGCACGCACGCACATATTCCCACATCTTTATACACTCTTATATTCTCTCATTTATATCCTACTGTTCCCATAATTCTTCCTCACTCAAACCCATATATTAATCATGAAACTCATATAGTACAACAACATTCATCTTCAATGTACAACATGAGTCAGGTCCCCTTTTTTATCTGAAACATTCACCATTTTCCACCATATCATACTCGTTCAAATATTCCACCAACTCACCAAGTCATATAAAAAACTTTCAAGATTACCAATTAAAATCTATATTCATGATTGGATTTTGGTGGTTTTTTGATTGAATCATCAATCATTGTGGTGTTCTGCATGCCTTTAGTGAAAAATAAATTTGAATTCATGCATAATTAGCGTAATTAGAGCACATTTGCAATGTATATTAAGATTTACTTATAGTCGTGAAAATGTATGATCTTGGCGTTCATACGGCGTTTTCAGGTATAATTCAATTGAAATATGGATAGATGAAGGGGAAAACTTGTGGAAATACTTTGATAATATGCATATTTGTGGGAATTAGATAATTTCAGTAATATATGTATCGATTATTTTGTTACGGGATATTTTTAAAGCATTTTGAGGTTGATGTACGACTGTTGTTCGACTAATATCGTTGTATTTCGGATAATCTAGTACAAAAATGACATTGATAATATGCAAATTATTAGTGTAACGAAACATTTTTTTAGAGCTCCGTTACTAAGAACGGCTAAAGAATATTCAATCTAACTTTGGTACGTCCCTGCCTATTTGAGGTTTCTATTGGTTCCGGTCTGGCAAATTAAGGTACATACCCAAAGCTACTGGAATTCACGTCAACATCATGCATAAAACATAACAGAGTTTTTCTCTAGATCTTATAAAAAGGGTGAAAAGCTCCGGTGATATTTTTTGTAAAAGACGAGAAAGAAATAAAGATCGCAATGGGAAAAACCAAATAATTTTTTGTCAGGCACGAAATCATCCTTCAGATTTTCGGTCCAGTTTCAGTTCATCGAACAAAAAACCGCGCCTTTCTTACTGGGCTTTTTCGTCTAGTTTGGTCATACATTCGGAATCTATAAAAGATACGATGAAAACTAGCATCGACACTTGTTACTTGGTACTCGTTTCCTGTTGTGCTACAAAGTCCGGCTCAGTAAGAGAAAAGTGCATAGTGTGTCAAAAAGATTTGGAGGTTCAGAAGCGTTGAGGTATCCGTAAGTGGAAATTGTGAAAAACTTGTATTTGAGCTTGGTTTCTCCGTGTGCTGAAGCACTCCAAGTTTATTATTTCTACATTTATTATTATTCCATTTGATTCAATCATTTTGCCGGGAGTTAGAATATTATTGCTTGTATTACTATTATTTCATTTATTTAATAATCTATCGTGGCATTTACAGTTAGTTAAAAATTCTTTCTTTGATTTAATTCGTTACCTGATAAGTTAAATATATTTTCTGCATTATTATAATTTCCTTTATTCTAGCATTTGCCGAAACGTTTGAGTTGGTCAGAAGACTACAGAGTGAATATTGATTTATGTTATTTTTGGGTGGTACAATCGAACTTTTCGTGAAATTGATTGAGTGTTTAATTAGGGTAGTATTGACCTTTTAGTCAATTGTTGGTTGGATTACGGGTAAAATATATGATTTATTTGCCAAGTTGAACAATATAAAGTAGACAATTTTATTTTGTGTCCCCGCGGAAAACAATTCTCACATAAGCTCTGGCAGGTGTTTTCTTTTTCTTGTCAAGGGAAATCTTTCATAAATAGTTCTTTTATTCGCCCGTTATTATAATTATTGAGTTATGTTTCCAGTTCAGTTTTCAGTTGTTTGAGTTCAGGGAAAACGCCGAATGCAAACAACTGACGCGAATGTTTACATCACTTCAATCAGTGAATTTAAATTTTCTATTGTCTTAAGTTCGGGGAAAACACCGAATTCAAGCCATTGACGTATAAATGAATTACATAACAATAATTCTTGTTCCCCGCTGTTCCGATTCAGGCACTAACCAAATCGGAATATCGGCCGCGATAAATGCTTTGAATTGAAAGTTTATTTGTCCCGGAAAATACGTGCCGAGCAAAACAAAATTCACGAATTTCACAAGTTATAGTCATATTCAGGAGGAATAATTCATTTAGCGACTCGAGAAGGTGATTTGGGTGAATAAACGTTGATTACATTAAGGGGAAATAAGTTATTTTATAACACGAAAACACGGTGATGTGATCTTGTTCACGAGAAAAGTCGTAGAACAAAAGCGCCATTTTGAGGAACAGAGAAAAAAATATCACAGCCGGGATTATTGCAAACGTGAAGCTTAGGTAATATACAAGTGACACGTAGTATTCAATTTTTGTGTCAGGGTTAACAAGGGGAAGTCGGGATTTATAAACCACTTGCTTACAAACTTGAAAAATCACTTTCTGAGTCAGTCAGTTAACCGTGTTCAGGAAGAAATAGTTTTTTTGCTATTAAGATTAGTTCATTTTATTCCCTTAATTGTCGTGAAATATATATATATATATATATATATATAAATATCTGTGTATATATTACCCCTATTTAAAGGTGCCAGACCGTTTTCTTCTAAGCAAAAATAATTGTATTACGAAAATTGTTGTGACAAATCTTTTTGAATATACCAGTTAATTTAATACATATTACACACTGACATTGAAAAAAACAGAAACCTTTTCTATTTCATATTGTATTGAAGTTACGCAACAGACCTATTTAGTCAAGTTGTACAAAAGAAATTTGTAAAGAAAAAAACCAACAAAGACATTTCTGTCTGTCTGTCTCTTTGGGAGACATAAAAGCAATCGGCGTTCAGTATCCAAAAATTGTACTTAAAGCCTACAGTATTTTGTAAAGATTCAAAAAGTGTCAATATACCAGACCCCTGGACGTTCCGTATCTCCATCTGTAGCTATCCTAGTGCGTGGACCACTATAAAATCTGGCGCCCGAGATTTGGAATAGAGAAAGGAAAAATATTTCCTGCCTAAAATTCTGGCGTCATAAATAAGGTGACTTTCTAGGAGTTTGAGGGTTATTAAAACAGACCCTAGTAAAACACGCCACATTAGCAATATATCCTTTTGGGTGTATTCCTGTTATAGATTTTTTTATTCGAATAGGATTTGGAACAGTTTGAGGCCTTGATATAGATTGAGGGGAGCCTGAGACAAATATGGATGGGGGGGGATGAATTATTTTGAATTCATGCATGATGAGAGTATTCAGAGCATATTTTAAGTGTATAATTCGATTGTAATATGAATAGATGAATGGAAAACGTGTGAATAAACTTTGATAGTGTGTTAATTCGAGTAATTAGATTAATTTAGCGATATATGTATCAGGTATTTTGTTAGTGTATTGATATTTTATAAGCATTTTGCGGTTGATGTTTGACTGATGTTTGCCTAATATTGTTGCTTTTGCTGGATATAGTAAAAACATTTTGAATAATTACATTTTATTCTTTGGCACTTTCGGCATTTCTAATGAGGAATTCTGTATCTTGAAAGGGTTTGAGACAATAATGTGTTTTGATATGGGTGGGAGAAAAATAATTTGATGATTTGCAGATTTTATGCAATTAGATCATATTGGAAATATATACTTATAGGTATATACTTGTTACAGATTTTAATTGGACGTCTTGAAAGTTTTTTATATTACTTGGTGATTCGAACAAGTATGATACGGTGGAAAAGGGTGGATGTTTTAGATGAAAAAGCAGACCTGGTTCATGTTGTAGATTGAAGATGAATGTTGTTGTACTATAATGAGTTTTATGAATGATATATGGGTTAGAGTGAGGAAGAATAATGGGAACAGATATAAATGAAAAAATATAAGAGTGTATAAAGATGTGGGTGTATGTGTGCGTGCGTGCGTTCGTGCGTGAATAACTTTTGTTCTACATTTTTCGTGAGGGATTTCTCTAGACATTCTAGCTAGTCTTCGAACTTGATGTTTCTATGGAAAGCAGACTTCTTGCCGCCTTTTGCTTTTTTGTAACCCGTTATCTCTCAGAACATTATCAATTGTTTCTTCATCTTGTCCCATATCGTGTAAATCTCTACGGAGTTTTTCTCTGTCTTTGTCGGAAGTTTGAGTCTTGAAAGTGTATAATTTTGACTTGGTCCTACAAATTCCAGCATTATACGACCTTCATTTTCATCTTCCATAAGGCACAACACTTGTTTGTACACGAGAGGTATATTGTAAATGAAATTTTCAGGATAGTCACTGGAATCAAACTATTTATGACAATCACTACGGATAACTTCATAGACGTTTTTATTGCATATTTCGTAAACTGGTCAATCGGTATCCGTGTACAAAATGGAATCCTGACCGAATTCAGGTATCATGTAACTATAGTAAAAGTCGTGAATTGTAGTTTTTGCTGAATCAAATATACTTGTTACCACGTATATAGGTTTGTTGAAATATATTTCAGTTTTATTCAATTCAATTGCCACTAGACTATCATTGAATATCACGACTCATTTGAATTCTGGTTTGGAAATTAGAGCTTCTGCACCATATAGTCCTTACCACTTAGTTACCAACTTGACGTTGCTATGTTTAAGAACATTTTCCATCGTTTTTCCGAATACTGCATTGTTCATGGGTTTGAATGAATTATTGTCGAAATTATTCTTAGCAGCGGTTCTAAGCTTTGTATTCAGATCTATATAAGACTTCAACCATACTGACTGTCTGAACTTTAGGATTTAATTAACTTTTTTGAGTTTCAAGCCGTTTACCAAACACTGTTTCAGATTCCTATAATGGATAATATACTTGGATTTATCGTTTAGAGTTGCCATCAGCTTTTTCTCCTCCGATTCTGGGGAAAAATGTTGTTTAGAGAAAGGCAAGTATCTGTGGGTATTGTAAATACCACTTCAAAAATATAACCTACATCAGAATCATCGGCAATTCTTGTATCATCTAGATCGTTATTTTCTTCGCCATATGGAAGATGCTGACTCATTCCAAGTCCGTATTGATTGTTAATGTCCCCAATCAATAGACAATTTCCGCTCTATTGATTCTGTGACAAAAATACTACCAGGAAACCGACTGCGCTATCATACGAAAGACGGTTCGTAGTTATATCCTGTTATATTTCCCACTCCCAACTGTCATTACTCAATTTGTTATAAACATTTTGAAGCATTTTTATATTTTTTATCGTTTTTGACTAGTACCTTGAAAACTAACGAAGCAATCTCGATACTCGCAATGGACGAATTGTAGAAAATAGAAATTCAAAAAAAATGAGCCCTTACACAACTCGGTCGGATTATTAGTAACGGAGAAAAATTCATAACTTTGCCACTTTTTAAGTTGTAGTGGAGGCTTTTCACGACATAGTGGTGATCAATCTGTACTTCTATGTGAAAAACTCAGGCACTGTCGCATTATTAGTTTTGGCATAATTGCAATCTGAATTTTTTAATGCACTTCATTGCAGCAGACCTGGATGCGTCATAGGTGGTCCAATTCCAAATTTTCAAAAAAAAATCGAGGGTAGAAGTATAGAACTACAAAACGTATTTACTTGCAAACGACCGAAAATGGGCGGATGTTAAAGCGGCTGAGTAGTGGGGGTAGACCAGCAAACGCGGGGAAGCCTATGTATATTAATACAAGCGCGCTGCGCCCGTTATGGATCTGCGGCTCTACCACCACTCCTGAGCCGCTTCCATGTACTCGCCAGTTTTCGGTCATGTTTGCAAGTATTCCTCACCTATTTCGCAGCATTTCAACGCAAAATTAGAATAGTCATATTGGTAGCAGTCTTATACTTCAGCTCTCAAAATCTTTTATAACTATTTATTGGACCACTTATGACGCATCCAGGTCTGCTGCAATGAAGTGCATTAAAAATATCAAATGGCAATTGCCAAAACTAATGATCCTGAATTTTTCACACATAAAGTACATATCAATCACTACCAATTTGTGAAGAGCCAGCTTCAAAATTCGAAAAATGAATAAAAAACAAACGCAGATTTTTTACGGTTTTTCCGATTTTTCTCCGTTACTAATAATCGGATCGAGTCGTGCTTAGACTCATTTTGCATTTTGATTCTCTACAATTTGATTATCGAGAGTATTGAGATTGCTCCATTAGTTTTCAAGTTACAAGTCAAAAACGATAAAAAAATTTAATAAAAATCTCTTAAATGTTTTTAACAAATTAAGCAATGCCAGTTGGAACATAACAGGATATAACTACGGATCGTCTTCCGTTTGATGGCACAGTCGGTTTCCTGGTAGTATTTTTGTCACGAAAATCTCTATTGATTGATCTATCTGTGTATAATGAATATGTGTCTTGTGTGGTTAAATCATAATTAGGCATATATTTGTTGTTTGCAGTTGCTCTTCGTTTGGAGCATTGACTCTCTTCCTCGAATTCCTTCCTCAATGAACAGGATCATGTCAATGTCTGTGAGTAATTCCAAATTGATACCTGTATGTTTCAACATACAGTCCCTCGAGTACCCTGGTAAAGTATAATAATCAAGTCCATACGTTTTCAAACAACTAACCCTAAATTGTTCAAAAACCTCTGCCAGAAGCGAGATATCTGTTTTAAAATATAAATCGGAATATTCCCCCAAATTCCTACATCCGATCTCTGACCATACTCGCTTGGTATGTACATATTGCTTGAGTGTGATTTTTTTATTCTCTAGCCTGTTGTAGAAATCATTTTTCCTAGGTAAAGAGGTGGAACTGAGTTTTTCAAACTTCGACAAAATCATATGGAAACACTCCTTTCTTTGAAAGCAGCATCAGTTGTTCCTCTGTCAAATCTTTGAACTCGGACTTGAGAATATTGAACTCATCTAGATAGAAGCTTGAGTATCTAGACTAGCACCCACGAATCTGAAACTATGAATGAAACGAAAATTAATCAGATTATCTTCTTTATTCCTTGTGAAACTGATGTAGTTCTCTTTGTTGATAGGAAGTAAATCGATGCGTCTTTCTAGTCCTGTAGCAATCTCCTTGATAATAAAATGAGAATCATAGCCTGATAAATTATGGAATACAACTGGTATTGTATGACTATCCTTGTAGTTGCTGTCACAACTTTCATGGCTTGGTCCCCTATAACACCCTGTGAGATGATTGTGATCGCGTACTTTTTTATCGTCTAGCACGGAAGATGTCTCACATATATGACAAACAGTGACTCTATTGAAAGCAACTTTCTCCTGTGTTGTTAAGAAATTCATTGGAATCAGACATAAAAATACCGTTTCAACAGCTTCAGCAATTGTTTGAGCTCTTGAACGATCCATTTAACACAATCTCTGCCCCTGAATGACTTGTAGAGTGATAGAGAATCACCATAGTTGCATTCAACGCAATATCCTATACTATAGGGAACATGTTCTTGATATTTAGCCTTATTGTTCACAGGATTCAAAACACACATTAAATCGGCACATATGACAAAAGGGACAGTTACTTTGTTTTTAAAATTGTGGAACTGCAACATGTCTTTACCTGGCTGCGGAAGTTTGATTTCACACTCCTTGATTGATTTACATCTCTCAAAATGAGAATTAAATTTGGCTTGTGTATAAAAATAGTGGAAACACCTATCACAAAGGAACTTTGTGGTTTAATATTTGCTGAGCTGAGATGATAGGAACCTAGACAAGTTTTTAATCCATCGAAGTGGTACTGAATTGGTTGAAAATCAAAATTTTTGCCATTTTGGTCTTCATTTTCGTTATAGTACTGTTTTTGGATAATCAACAGATTGATATGTTTATATTTCTTGCCTTTGGTCAGGTAAGTTGGAAATGTTTGGAAGCTTCTTCTTCATAATGTAAATATTCGCTGATAAATTATTCTGCTTCTCAAAACGTTTCACTGTCATTGGAAACTGATTCCCTGTTAGATTAAGAACCGTTAATAATGGGGGTTAAGAATAGGTTCTATCAGTATTATTCCGAGGAGAATCCTCGCTCAAAATGCTCCTGCAAAATAGGCTTGATCATCATTCTTGATATTAACATATGCCTTCTTCAGCTTGATAGATTCGATAAGTCCATATACGATGAACCTCTCTGTGGTGTGAATTTGTTAATATTCACTTGTAGGTTAACGATCTTCTTCATTGGTATCGAACCACTTATTCAGTTGGTGTCTCGATAAATGGTTCATTCTTCGTATTCATATATTCAGCCTAGTAGTTTCTTCATTGCCTTGATTCGTAGAGAACTCTCTCACTTCAACATCCTCGTATTTCTTCAGGATGTTTTGTATATGCCGCTTGAAGAATATTTTGCAATTTTCTGAGGACTGCCGAAGATCCAAATGTTTCAGATTAGTTATGATGCCATTTTCGATACACCCTTTGAAAGCTGCTGCGGTATCCTCTCATCGGACTCGGTGCTTAGCTGTGATAACTCTCAATGGCAGGTCTCTGCATGTAACACGCAACGCTTTGAAATTTTTCTTTAATGATTCACATTGTCCTATAGCTGCCAATATATTTGGGTTTTCTCCTGAAGCATCCGCACGCCACACACCCTTAGCCCAAGTTCTGTTGCTGAACAACTGGGGTGCAACTTGACACTGAATGGAAAATGATTATGAAATGAATGATTCATTGAAATGGTGAGAAGCGGAACCATGAAAACCAGTACGATACAGGTGGAAATAACAGAGCTAAACTTTCAAAGACACAATTGGTTTTGATAGGATTATATTGAGAAATATCAGTACATATATCAATATGAAGTGATTCATCAAAACCTCGAACTCAAATGAAAAAATCATTTAACGAGATTATTTGGATATGATTTGGTTAGGTGAGCTTAGTATTGAAGTACACTAGTAGATATATCAAAACTGAAGAACGGTCAAACCCAACTCTCCAAGAGATTTAGTTAGTTTTGATTAGGTAAGGTACATATTGAAGATTAGCATTACCAGCGATATCAAAACAAAGCAAACTATTTGAACTCATCTCAACAACATGTATGGTCATGTTTGTTCATGTATGGTCATATTTGGTCATGGATGGTCACGAGTGGTGAAGCATGATTACGAGAATGATTGCAGATGGTCACGGATGGTCGCGAGCGCTTACGAGTAGTCACGGATGGTCACTCGGGCCGACTGGAGAAGCGTAATCACGAGGATGATCGCGGACGGTCCCCGAATCTTCATGGATGGTCACGGTCACGGATGGTCACTCGGACCATCTGGACCAGGATGGTCACGAGGATGATTACGGACAGTCCCGAATGTTCATGGATGGTTACGAGTGGTCACGGATGGTCACGCGGATCAACTGGACAAGGATGGTCACGAGGATGATCACGGAGAGTCACGGTGATGATTACGGACGGTCACGATGTTCATGGATGGTCACGAGTGGTAACGGATGGTCACGTGTATCAACCGGACAAGGATTGTCACGAGGATGATCACGGATGTTCATGGATGGTCACTAGTGGTCATAGATGGTCACGCGGGCTGACTGGACAAGGATGGTCACGAGTGGTCATGGATGGTCATGTTTGGTTACGTGTGGTCACATATGGTTGAGAGTGGTTATGTCTGGTCACTCTGAGTGTATGTGTCGCCGAAGGGGGGCCGGGCCGGCCAGGGGTGTTCATGGATGGTCACGCGGATCAATCGGACAAGGATGGTCACGAGGATGATCACGGATGGTCACGGTGATTATTACGGACGGTCCCGAATGTTCATGGATGGTCACGGTGAACGGATGGTCACGTGGATCAACCAGACAAGGATTGTCACGAGGATGATCACGGATGGTCCCGGATGTTCATGGATGGCCACGAGTGGTCATAGATGGTCACGCGGGGCGACTGGACAAGGATGGTCACGAGGGGTCACGGATGGTCATGTTTGGTTACGTGTGGTCACATATGGTTGAGATTGGTTATGTCTGGTAACACTGATGTGTATGTGTGTGTGTGTGTGTGGTGGGTGTCCTGGTAAGAGATCTAACTTCTGGAAAACACTTGTTATATGCGCAGAATTGAAAAATTAAGTATTTAGAGAAATTATGAGGACATTCAGTAGTAGGATATATAGGTCAGCTATGAAAGTGCTTATTGGTAACCGATTCCCCAGATATACCTGGTCATCATAACCGTGGGACCAAAAAGTACCCAATTGAATCTGCATAAGAAAAAGCAAGGGATTATGAGCCAGAACTCCCATAGTTACACTACACACAAATTCAAGATGGCGGACGAGTTTTGTAAGGCCCAATTCGATTCAAAATTGGTATGTCAGGGTTTTTAGGGTCGGAGATTATGAATTAAGTCGAAGATTATTGATTTTGAGTTAAAATTCATAATTGAAGATGGCAATACTCCAAGATGGCGGATGAGTTAATCTCTAGATGGTCTTCTCATTGAAGGACTAGATAGCTCAGAACTTACAGAAAAAAGGCCTCATAATAACGATACTTTAACAAAAATGCATAGATTGAGGCGTATATAAGTACTAAAAAGCACAAAATAAAATAATTAATAAAAAACCTTTTTAAAGACAAGTTTTTATTCAAATGCACTAATGAAGTAAACAATAATTGCTTTGGATGTGTGACGTAGTTATTCCGTGAGTTATAGATTCAAAAGCTTGTCGCTTTTGTAGTCGAACTGAAAACTTTGCACGACAAGCTTTTGAATCTATAGCTCACGGAATAACCTACGTCACACATCCAAACCAATTTTTTTCTTTCAGTGCATTTGATTGAAAGCTTGTCTTTAAAAAGGTTTTTTTGTTAATTACTTAATTTAAAAAACATGTAGAATTTGTAGTATTCAACTTGTAATAACAATGTTTGTGCCTTATATTCATATTGCTTATGAAAGTGTGCAGATTTTTTGGTTAATTTCATATTTATAGGTTAACTTATGAATGGATCCATTTATTGGATTCATTAATAATATAAAGAATAAAAGTACTGATGAGAAGAAGAAATAGATAAAAAAAAATATTCATATTGTGTTTTGAAATTTAGAAGTTTCTGCCTTAATTTTATTGTGTTCGAATGTAAGTTCAATGGGGATCTAATATGTCACTCGTTTATTCTTTGTGATAAACTGTATCATTTTTGTCAAAATTGGGGGTTCTTGTCGGTTTTTATTGATTTTTTCTACTTTTCTATTACTTATTTCTTCATTGATTTGTTTACATTTTCTATTAATTTTTCTTTATGATTTTGAACATGTTTCAATATTATCTCTATTTCAGATATGTCAAACTGATCTTTTGAAAAAAAAATCCAGAAATGACTTCAAATGATGTGTATCCAGTGGAAGAATGAATACAATTATTATAATGTAATAGGTTCTGAGACAGTTTGTGGCATTCCTTGATCTAAGTGGGCAGGGGGAGTGTTCTTTTCATAATCAAATTATTTTAGGAAGTCAACTATGGAAAACATCGAGCATTGACTGAGGATGAAATATCAATCAGAAGAAGAGCATACCAAGCAGGTAGTCAGAATCATCATCTGCTCTTTCAAGAAAAGGTTTCCAATAACAAGAATCTAGCAGAAATTAAGTTACATTCCTTCGATGGTTTCTTTCCCACTCCTACACCTGAAGTTATGTAACAACTGATAACAAGTCTAGGATTGTATGAAGAGAACACGGTGAGTATGAACTCTTTATATGTATAAGGTCCATACACTTCATCGGTAATATTGTAGACTTCATAATAGGCCTACGATTCAACTTCAACACTACACCGCCATCTCCCAATCATGTTCTCCTAGCAATTTAACATCTAGAATGGAAAAACACACTTCATTAAACTGATGAGTAAAATATCAATTCTGTACTCAACTCAACTTGAACAATACCCTGTAATGTTTCAATATTTTCTGCTAGAATAATAGAGTGAGAGTATACACTCTATTAATTAGGCTCATCAAATAATAGTGGGTAACTTTGGAGGTAAAAAACCAACTACAGGAACTTCATGAGCATGTAGGGACTAATTTCTTGATACCTGCAATCTTCCAATCACATTTCTCTACTAATTAAACATCCCAAATGAAAAAAAACACTTTGTTGAACAAGCTGATATTAATAAATTAATTTGGATCTAGAAAGTGTATAAATATGTAGGGATGACACTTCAATTTCAAAGATATCCTGCAATCTTCCAAAAATATTTCTCCACTATTCCCATATATCAAATGAAAGAATACACTTTTCTTTTCGAACTGATATGCCTTTCAGTCACCTTACAGAGCCTGATAGCTGGACATAGAGTTTCAAAGTAGAAATTGTCCGGTAGCATCATATGTCAACAACCAAAGTTTAAAGCTGAAATTTGGTAAATGAGGTATATATTCCGAAGGGAAACCTAGTTCTGATTATACAGCAGATATCTCAGATCACTTTTATGCACTTTCCAGCCAGGAATTTGTTATTCTTGGAAACAAAATCTGTATCCCTAGATACGGCCTTTTTCCTATAAAAGCGAGCCCAGAATCGATAGGAAATCAGTTCATCTTGAGTCATGGTACTGACAACATAATCTGTTATGAAATTCTATTTAGGTAAGGTGACTCGAATAATTCTAATCCATTTTTACTCAAACTGAAATGTTATGCACAAATTGAATATTTATTATGACAGCTGACATTGTGTAAGTAGTTCAAACTGGAGATGTCGGCTGAAGCGGTATTTTTACGACGAGTTTTTTTATGGATATGTTTTAACGAGTGGCTCTTTATCGTTTATTCAGATGGAGGATGAGATTGGTATTATTAAATTATTTTAGGGGTGATTGTTTGCACATATGATACATGCATATTGTTTTTACTAATGCTCTCTGATTATTTCTTCCTTTAGATAATAATGTTTTGGTATATTTGATAAATATCACAGGTTAATGCTTACACATATGATACATGTATATTGTTTCACTGATGTTCTGTTATTAATTCGGTCTTTAGATGGGAATGACTATTTTCGTATATTTAATTTATTTCACAAGTTATCACTTACATATATGATTTATACATATTGATTGAGAATGGTTATATTCAGATATCGAATTTATTTTACAGGTTATTGCTTATATATATATATATATATATATATATAACTATATTATTGATTTCACTGATTCTATTATTAATCCTTGATTTAGATAATAATAATAATGATATTGGTAAATGCGAATTATTTCATAGTTATTGTTTACATGTATTGAATATACATCTGGTCTTCATATATTGCCCATTATTGATCACACAACAACTCACCTCCGGAGTAAACCCCGTTGAGGCTCACACACAACACTTCTCGCCTCCGGAATTAACCCCATTGAGACCAATACACAATACGCCTCCGAAATAACCCCATTGAGGCCGATATACAACACTTCTCGCCTCCGGAATAACCCCGTTGAGTCCCATACACAACACTACCCACCTCCGGAATAAACCCCGTTGAGTCCCATACACAACACTACTCGCCTCCGGAATAAACCCCGTTGAGTCCCATACACAACATTTCTCGCCTCCGGAATAAACCCCGTTGAGTCCCATACACAACACAACTCGCCTCCGGAATAAACCCCGTTGAGTACCATACACAACATTTCTCGCCTCCGAAGTAAACCCCGTTGAGGCCCATACATAACACTACTCGCCTCCGGAATAAACCCCGTTGAGTCCCATACACAACACTACTCGCCTCCGGAATAAACCCCGTTGAGTCCCATACACAACACTACTCGCCTCCGGAATAAACCCCGTTGAGTCCCATACACAACACCACTCGCCTCCGGAATAAACCCCGTTGAGTCCCATACACAACACTACTCGCCTCCGGAATGAACCCCGTTGAGTCCCATACACAACACTACTCGCCTCCGGAATAAACCCCGTTGAGTCCCATACACAACACTACTCGCCTCCGGAATAAACCCCGTTGAGTACCGTATACAACACTACTCGACTTCGGAATGAACCCCGTTGAGTCCCATACATTACATTTCTCGCTCCGGAATAAACTCCGTTGAGTCCCATACACTACACCACTCGTCTCTGGAATAAACCCCGTTGAGTCTCATACAACACTTCTTGATTTGGATAAACTTAGGAATACCCAGGGCCTATTTTAGTAGACCGTCTTGAAGTGTAGGGCGTAAAGGTTAATATGTATTTGGTTATCGTTAATTTTAGTTCCTTCAGAGTGAGTTATTGAAGACAAATAAAATCGTGGGGTAAAATATTCAACACCCATCTACGTATTGTTCTATTCTAATATAGTTCTCTTCCTTAGGTACTGGGAAGAAAGTACAGATCCAAAATCTACAAGTTAAACAATTACCTTTGGGAAGCCCAGTCCGTAACGGATAGCAATCATTACTAAATTCAATTTTTGTTACCTTCGGAGTTATCAACAATTTTTTTTTCGATCGAAACTTTATAATCAATTCGGTATCACAAACAAGTCATTTCAGTTCAATTATGGAGTCAGTATTTTCGGCCAAGATTGGTATGTGTATTACTTATAACATCGAGTAAAATAGATATTTTTAGCACAACGGTGAAAAAGTGGAACTGAATACGTTAACCATTGTCCCATTGTTGCTTCTTGCCATGAATAAATAAATCCCGGTTCTATCACTTGAGCCAACATCAACACAAAAGAGTGACCATGGAATTCCCAGTTCTACCACTTTGCCAAGCTTAACACAAAAGTGTGACCGTGGAAAGGAGCTATAAATCCTGGTTCTACCACCCGGCTAACTTATTAACAAAGAGTGACCGTGGAAAGTAACGGGTTGTGGGTACAGGTGCCCCCAAAAAGATTTCGTGCCCATCAGCTGGCGAGGTCCCTACAAACTTCTTGATGTGTGGCGAGATAAATATATTAGTGGACTATTCACACACGTTGTCGGGAGTTTCTTAGGAATTTTGGTAAGATATCAGGGTAACGAATTTTTGAATTACCACACGAATTTTTCATATGTAATACTTATATAAATAACAATTTGTCGTTTTGGAATTCAAAGAATATTGTGAAGATGAAAAAATTGAAAGGTGGAAATAGTTTACGATTTGAATCTAGAATACTTAATTTGAGGAATATATCTAGGGTCATATCAGCTGAATCCAATCATTGTCAAATTAAATCTTCAAGATATATTTGTCCGGAGTTGATTTTAGTAAATGATCATGGCTCATTGTGACAATTTAATCGCTGAATTGAGAAATGTTCGTAATGAGTATGTTTACATTGCTACAATGTTACTCTCTGCTACGGCATGGATCCCGGCTCTACGCTGTACAGGGTGTTTCCAAATGACACAACGTCTGCCTGTAGATACCTCTCGTAAAATTGGATAAAATGATATAAGGAATGAGGGGTCCAACCTGATTCATTCTCGAAATACAGGGGGTTAAAATATTTTTATTTGATAACTTCAAAACGGATTAATATATTGATTTGAAATTTGGCAAGTCGTTTTTAAATGTAAAAAAACACATTTCAGTAAAAAAACATATTTCATATCTAGATCCAGTGGTGTGCAGTTGGAAGAGTATGTCCCCTTTTTCCCACCATTTTCTACGCCCGTGGTATTTGAAGCTATTTTTTTTTTGTATTGCTCAACAGTTTTCTCGTAAAAAATGAATGTTCTTTACATACCGAAAATATTGTGGTTTTTAAGATATTTGATGTTTTTATAAAGTCTGCAAGATCGCTTTTTATTAATGAAATAACCAACAATATTTTCTTGGGTTTCTTGAATAACTACTTCACTACTAATAATTAGAACATGAAACAGCAAATAACTGAAAAATTGAATAATATCCAGTGTAAACATAATTCCCTGTTAACCAAAGACCAGTGTTTAGACACTTTTGATGATAGTAGCTACATAGTAAGCTGTGGATGTCAAAGATGAAATGGTGAATGTCATTCTGTTTAGAGTCAAAACCAAAATAAATTATTTGCAATTGAATTTGTTTGTGCAACTTTAAGACACTTTTTGGCATGGTGGATTATACTTTTGAAGAAATAACTGATATGCACCTAATATACGGGGAAACCAGGAAGAATGGTAGACGTTCCGAGCGCTTGTATAGAGAAAGATACCCAAATCGACTTGGATTTCCATGTCACACAACGTATGCTCAAATTGACAGGAGATTGCGTCAATTTGGACAACGAAATGTAAGAACTGTGCAGTTTGAGGAGAATATCCTCAATCGTTTGAAAACAGACCAGAGTTAAGCACACGTACCATTGCCAAATATTTAAATGTAAGTGACAAAACTATGTGGAAAGTTGTGAATGAACAACTGTTGTTCCTTATGAGTATACCCGAGTACATGCCCTAAAACCGACAGATTATCCTCAAAGAGTCAAGTCAAGTCAAGTCAAAAGTGATTTTATTCTTTAATCTTATTTGATTCTAAAATTTTTCCCTATGTCCCCGCTATAGAGCTCTACGCTCTTTTCAGGGAGTGGAATTTGCCAATTGGTACAGGCAAACATGTTTAGAAGTTATGCAATTTACTGACTTTGTTTTATTTACTGATGAAGCCAAATTCACACATGAGGAAATTTTCAATTCAAGGAATAGCCATGTCTGGGCTGAAAAAAATCCATATGTTATTCGAGAACGGGAATTTCAGGAGATATTCTCGGTTAACGTATGGGCAGGCATTCTTGGAGATTGTATAGTGGGCCAATATTTATTACCTAATGAACTCAATGGCGATATTTACTGTAGACAACTTCTAACCCAACAATTCGGAAATAACTGGATAGGGCGAGGTGAACCCAATATGTGGCCTGCGAGGTCACCGGATTTGAATCCAATCGATTTTTTTCTATGGAGTTACATGGAGTCTCTTGTGTACGATACCATAGTGGACACGGAGGAGGAACTGATAGTAATAATCCATGCGGCTACAGAAATTATTTCTGGCAATCGCGAGTCTTTCCAAGGTATGCGATTTTCAATGAGAAAACGTTGCATATTATGTATTAATGTAAATGGACGAAACATTATTTAATTTTGTGAATTGCATGTTATTTTTATTGTCATTAATTGTTTTGTTAATAAAATATTTTTTAACAATATTTTCTCAATATTTCAGAAGCGTCTCCAAAATGAGGTCCTGTTACATTTTCTAATCATTGAAAGTCTAGTAGTTATAACAAATTATTAAAGAAATCCAAGAAAAATATTGTTGGTTATTTCATTAATAAAAAGCGATATATCAAAAAAATTTAAGGGGAAAGGGCGAGGAAGTCAAGATCAAAGGCTATTCCTTGATTGTGGACGGAGTTATCTTAAGTCTGGCTGAACTGAAAGAAAACATGTTGGAAAAAAAAAATATTCAAGGAGGGAGAGGAAAGATAGTATATCCGCATTTGGTTCGTTAACCAGAAAGAAAAAAACCAACGGCAGACACGATCAACTAAACCAAAATAAATTTCAACGTTTCTCTTCAATTCTCTCACCGAACTCTTAGAAACAATTCGGTGAAGAGCTCCCTCACTATAAATTATTATTTGTAATTATCTTTGAACTTTTTTCTCGTATATTCTTCATAGGTATTGTATAGAATCATGAAGCTGAGAATTTATTATCAAAACTGTAGGGATTGCGTACTAAAATAACGGAATTCAGTCTAAATGTGTTATTGGAGAACTATGATGTACTCGTCCTTACTGAATCATGAAGTGAGGAACGGGGAGGTCTTAAAAATCACACACATTACTGTTTCTGATATGGAATATGCTTTTCGAACGTTAAAGCCAAAAAATGCTACGTGGCTAGTTTTAGCAAGTCAAAAAATGTACAAAAATTCAGTTATCTATAAATGATAAGGAGCTTGCTAGATTCTATGAGACGGTCGATTTGGGGGTCACATTCCAATCTACTTTAACTTTCGAAGGACATATTGCTAAAACTTTACAAAAAGCTGAAAAAATGTTGGGATTTTTAAGCGATTCACTTGTGAGTTCAGTAATATTCATACAATAAAAACACTTTATTTACTTTTGTGCGAAGTCGACTGGAATTCGCAGCAATAATCTGGGATCCTGGTAAATACAACTTGAAAATACGACTTGAAACTGTACAAAATGAATTCATTTCATATTTATATTATAAAATATGGCATTTCCCCGAAACGTTCATCTTATGACCCACTTAGACAAGAATTCAATTTATTGAAACTTGAAAAAGAAGATATAGTCAAAAGATAATTTTCGTTCATAAACTATTGACCTACAAAATCAACTTGAATTCTTGTTATCATATCTTAAACTGTACGTTCCCAAGATTCCGACCAAAAAATATAGCATTTCATATTCCCAGAGTTCCTCTGCTAATAGATAAAATGTGTGTATGTGTTAACAAATTTCTGCAAACACATACTACTTCTGTGGATATATTCACTGTTAGCTTATCAACACTTAAAAAAGAGCTACATAAAATGCTTCTACCATCATGTAACCGATGATTGTACATCCTTAATTTGTGTTAATTACCCAGCGATTGATTTCTCTGGATGAGTTATTAGAATAGGATGATGATTATATCTAGATGTATCTCTATACTTTAATTTACTCTTTTTTTTATATGGTACTTTTATCTTATCTTTTTCCTTTGTTTTCTTTCTTTTTATTATTAGAATTAGTTATTAAAACTTTCGCTACATTATTCGTAGTTTATATGAAGGAAACATGTAATTAGGATTACCACCTGTATGTTTCTTTGATTAATAATAAATAAACATTGCAGACTTCACAAAAACATTGAATATCTTAAAAACCAAAGATTTTCGTAAAGGTTTTTTCGTTTTTTACGTAAAAACTGTTGAGCCATACAAAAAAATTAAAAATAGCTTCAAGTACCACGGGCGTAGAAAATAGTGTGAAAAAGGGGACATACTTATCTAACTGCACACCACTGGATCTATATATAAAACATGATTTTTCACTAAATATGTCTTTTTACATTTGAAAACGACCTGCTAAATTTCAGATTCATTTATCAATCCATTCGAAGTTATCGAATAAATTTTTTTTTCAGCTTCAACCCCCTGCATTTTGAAAAGAAATCAGGTTGGACCCCTCATTCCTCATATCATTTTGTCCAATTTTACGAGAGGTATCAACATGCAGTCGTTGTAAGTGTCATTTGGAAATACCCTGTATAAGAATTTCCCTATATAATAGGATGTACTGTTTAAAGAAAGGCCGAGGATGGTAACGGGTTGATTAGATATATATGTGTACACACAAAGATTCCGGCCGGTTACTAGGCCCTGTAGTCGTCGGCAACTCCTTGGTTGGGTGGTGGAAATGTACTATAGGGTTCATTCCCTCAATTAGCGAAAAGAGAGTTCTGGGAATATACGTATTGTCCCGACAATATAACTTGGGGATTACTACTATATTTTTGAGACATGGCGGTTTGCCAGGGTCCATAACGTACTTAGGATCCCACAATGATGAGCAATCATATATTCAAACAAGAGACTATTCCAACACGAACTCCTATAATTCCTATTATTATTTTGTGAAATAATTGACTATCGAATTCATTTGCAAACACAATTTGGGATTGTAACCCCATGCCTTCATTATATGTTTTCCTTTACTTATTTGTCTTTTATTTCTCTTTGGTTAAACAGAACTTTCTATCCCAAACAACACAAAAAAATGAGATACACAACGAGGGGCTATAGTTTCAGGAGTCTATCTGTATAAGGCTGTGTGTCTTATAAAAAAAACGAGCTATCTTCTGAGAGCTGATGGATTGCATATAACCTACCAGATCCTGCTACCTGAGGAGTGAAGTGGGCTGTCTAGACGATCACACAAAAAAAGATTGAAAAAAAATATTGAAAATCAACCAGAAATTTTATCAATCATATATGACCGGGGAGGATTCGGTTACAGTACTGAATATTAGTAGTGTAACTATGAGAGTTCTGGAGCAAAATCCCATGCTTTTTCTTATGAAGGTTCATTTGGGTACTTTTTGGTCTGCGTAGCTATAATATCCAGGTATATTCGGAGTGAGTTCTCCCATATATGGTTTATATATATATATATATATATATATATATATATATATATATATATATATATATATATATCTTTGGATTACTTTTATCATCGTTACATTTACTATCAAAGTGTTTGCCAGAAGTTATCTCTTCTACCTAGGATACCTGCTCACCAAGACAGCCACAACCGTGACCGTCCTTGTCCAGCCGGCCCGCATGACCATCCCTGACTACTGTGACCACTCGTGACCATTCATGAACATCCGTTGTGAAACAGGTATGGACAGAAGCTGGTAAAATCATCATCAATTTAAACAACAAACTGTCAACAATCAAAACATACGATGACTATGTGAAATTATTTTCGTAGATAACTTTTAATAAGCCATACTTCAAGCTACTAGGAGGATAGACTATTACTTTCTATTTATACATTTTTATTTTTATTTCTTTTTACTCATTACATTTATAGTTTTTGTACTGAATTATATTGCTCCCAATGCTAGAATTTTTAGATATATTAGATAACAAAGAGGAAATAGACACAAAAAATTTCCCTACCTTACAAGAATGTTATAGAGATTGTGATGCTGGAAGGGAAAAATTGGTATAATTCATTTCAACATCAGAAGTTTAAATAAACATATAGACGAACTTCTAGTCTACATACAAGAAAACTACAATAGCATTGATATTATTAACTCTCAGAAACATGGATTATAGATGAGTGGATAATTTTTCAATACCAAACTATACAACTCATTATAATGAGTCAAAAACAAACCAAAACGATGGTCTACTGGTTTATATAAAAAACACAATATCTTCAAAAGTAAACATACTTCCTATAAGCGAAATAAATTTACTGAAAATCTCTCTTTCTACACTGAGTACAACAATCGGAATAACCGCCTCATATCGACCACCTTCCACAAACACTCAAACATATATTGATGAACTTGAAACATACTTTACCAACCTAAAACCACTTGACACTGAAATATTTCTAGGTGATATTAACATAAATCTAGGAAATAAATTATCAAACGAAGTAAATAATTATGTGAACGTTTTAACTAGTAACGGCTTTATCTCATATATAAACAAACCAACAAGGGTAACAAATGTATCTGAAAGCATAATAGACCATATTTTTGTTAGAAATAGATTAAATAATACATGTTTCAAACCCTCAATAATAGAACTGACTACATCATTAATTATCACCAAAATAAAAAAAGAGAACAGTAAACCCATAGATGATTGTAAACCACCCACACACACATGTAACGGATGTTCATGAATGGTCACGAGTGGTCACAGTAGTCAGGGATGGTCATGCGGGCCGGCTGGACAAGGACGGTCACGGTTGTGGCTGTCTTGGTGAGCAGGTATCCTAGGTAGAAGAGATAACTTCTGGAAAACACTTTCATAGGAAATGTAATGGTGATATCGAAGCAATCGAAAGGTATATATATATATATATATATATATATATATATATATACACCATCTATAGGAGAACTCACTCCGAATATACCTGGATATTATAGCTACGGGACCAAAAAGTACCCAAATGAACCTTCATAAGAAAAAGCATGGGATTTTGCTCCAGAACTCTCATAGTTACACTACTAATATTTCATTCAATTCTGTATAGATTGTGTTGGAATTTGTCTTGAGTGAAACTCTTAAAATAACTATTCGAATTCGGATTTTTGGTGTGGTAAACTGAATTTTGTGTGATTTACAAATATGTTGAATGTTCTGATTAACAATTTCAGATCATCCATCACATACTATTGTTTGTGGTATTCCATAGTGGGAAATGAAAGTTAAAAGTCAGTCAAGTATATTGATTGCATTTATTCCTAGTATAGGATATGCTTGTGCGAATTTCGAAAATGTATCAATAATTGTTAGGAATAGTAGGAGCATCTTTCGAAAAGCTTAATTTCTATAGAAGGGTTGAAACTCAAATTCATAAGGGGCCTTACATATTTCGATTTCTGGCAAATGTTACAATTATTTATATAATTTTTATCCATATTAGCCAATAATAAATTTTTTTGAGCGATTCTAAAATTGTGGTGATTCACGGTGTCCAGTTTTGTAAATATTATCATAATTCATTTTGTCGATTTGTTCGTTTTCTTTTTCAATATCTTTCAACATGTTTGAACATATAAAAAAAATTGAATTTATTCTCACTTATTTTTCTTGTATAGCTGTAATAACAAATTTTTCGCGTTTCTTATTAGGAAAATGGAAATGATAAGTGTTATCGTAATTAAATTTGCTATGAATTCTTCTAGGTCATTATCAAGATGTAGTTTTATAAGACTAATAAAAATCTGTTATTTTCGAATATTTTTTTTGCGACAAAGTATTGTTGGAATAGTGTCTACTATTTTCACAATCATTTGGAATTTTGATATTTAAAGATTTAGCTGAACAAGGAATACTTAAAAAGGAGCTTCATCAGCTGCATGAGCTGTTGATGCATAAGTTTCATATTCCTGAATGATTTCGTCTGAATCACCTACTTCATTTATAACAGGTGAGTTTCTAGATAAACTACCGCTTTGGCGGCCTGCAAATTAGTCATCTCTTGGTATATTATTATATAGCCTTCCAGTTTTTTTATTTATTTAGCTTATGGCGTGTACAAACATACATAAAGAAACAAGATGTACTAACACAACAAAAGTTACAATGTATAGACAAAAATTATTTGTAGATATTGTCACAGCTCCATATTCAGTTGGTTAAGCCATTGGATGGCCTGGGGTGTTGCATGTGAAAGGTCAAGAGTTGTGCCAGGAAATGCTCTTGTCGGACATTCATAGGTAATGTGATGTATTGTTTGAGAGGCTGCGCCGCAATCGCATTCTGGGCTTGCACTCATCCCCCACTTGAAAAGGGCCGAGCCGCTTCTGCCATGGCCAGTCCGGATCGTGTTTAACCGGACCCAAGTTTTCCAGGGCATGTTGAAGCCTTGTGGTGGATTATCCGGGTCCAGCAAGGAGTGCCAGGCTGGACTAACTTTGCTCTGCCAGTTCGATATCCACTCGTTGTGTTTTGAATAGATCTGCTGTCTACGGATTTTCGGTGGTTCGATATGACACAACACGGGAAGCTGTTGGGCTGTTTTGACAGTTGGATTCCTAGATTTAGTCGGTTGAATCTAATTATGTCTTGATGGATCGGTAAGTCTAGGTTTCCGCTGACCTTTTTAAACTCTCGTACTAGTATCTGCTGTCTACGGATTTTCGGTGGTTCGATATGACACAACACGGGTAGCCATTCGATTGGTGTGGATTTAATAGATCCTGTAATGATTCTCATTGTTTGGTTGAGAACGGTGTCCACCTTACTAACGTAAGGACTGTTTAGCCAGACCGATGCGCAATATTCGGCCGTAGGAAAGACCAGACTGAGTGCGGACGTGCGTAGTGTTGAGGCGTCAGCTCCCCAGGTCGACCCCGCTAGTTTGTACAGAATATTGTTACGAGTTCTCAGCTTCGCTGCCAAGTTTGTTAAATGTTTGTTGAAAGAGAGGGTGCGGTCCAATGTAACACCGAGATATTTGGGATAGTGGTTGTGGCGTAGAATATTATCATTAAAGATGATATTTAAATTGTCCGATGCCAGTCTATTATTAAGGTGAAAGCAGCATGACTCCGTTTTTGTAGTGCTTGGTGTGAGTCGCCATCTCTGGAAATAGCCAGATAGTATGCTCAGATCATCGGATAGGGTTGTTTCCAAATCTCCCATATTGCCATGTTGTTTCGCGAGAGCTAGGTCATCAGCGTACATGAATTTACGGCTTGATGTTTGCGGTAAGTCAGCTGTGTACAAGTTGAAGAGGAGTGGCGCCAGTACAGATCCCTGGGGAAGACCATTATTAAGCAGCCTTGGTTTGCTTAACATAGATCCGATGGATATTTGGAGGATTCTATTGGACAGCATGTTGTTCACCAGTGATGTTAACTTAGTGCACCTTGTAACGTTTAGGAATTTGTACATGAGCCCCTCTCTCCATACCGTATCGTACGCAGCCGTAAGATCTATAAAGACAACTCCCGTTTTACTGCGTTCTTCGAAGCCTCTTTCAATAAATGTTGTCAGCGCAAGTACTTGGTCTTCGCAGTTTCGGCCGGGTCGGAATCCGGCTTGTTCTATGGGTAGGATCTCCAAAATTAGTGGGTTTATTCGATTGTGAATCAGGCGCTCTAGAAGTTTATATGTGACACTTAGCAGGGCAATTGGTCTATAACTTTCGGGTAAGTCGGCAGGTTTACCCGGTTTAAGAATAGCAATGATTTTTGTTCTTTTGAATTCGCTTGGCAGCTGCTCGGATTGGAGTACATTAGTGAAGAACTTTGCTAGCCAGCGCTTCGTGTTTATTCCGCAGTGTGTAAGGAATTCTGGATGTATGTTATCAAAGCCAGGTGACTTGCCATTTTTTACGAGTTGAAGGGCTTTTGTCACTTCGTCCTCGGTGAATTCGCCAGATAGTTGTTCTTGTGTAGTAGATGTTTGTTTTAGAGCTTTGAATTCTTTCTTGATTATGGCCTTCCAGTAATACATATATAAAAAATAAACTCAGCTAAACATTTTTGAAGGTGGCTTTTGATTTTTTTGAAATATCGACAAGTATAAACTATCTCTTTGCCGGCCTGCAAATCAATCATCTCTTGGTAAATCATAATATATAGCCTTTCAGTAGTACATATTCCAAATATCCACTTGGCTAAACATATTTGAGGGTGTATTTTGAATTTTTATCTAAAAACATATCAAATATATCTTGGTATATCATTCTTAAGTTTTCCATTTGTTGTGTTCGACCATTTTCTGTTGAATTGAATTCCCATTGCAATTCCAAGTCTTCAGCCATTCGATTTGGTTGAAAATTCAAAGGAATTTTGAATCACCCTTGACGTCACTGATCATTTGGCCGCCAGATAAAACGGCTGCCAGAGAATGGCCGCTAACTTCACACTGGTCTGCTACATAGGGCTTTTTGAATCAATGCAAGTTGAATATAATCTAAATTTGTAGTTCAGATTTTTTAATGACTCTGTTATTGAATTACAATGAAACGAGAAGCACAATTCCTCAATTACTTCTTATTAACTCTGAGATATCACTGAAATATGATATGGAGTTCCTTTTTTTTTAAATAATCATTTTCATTTCAAATATATATTATTCATAGGAATAAGGGATTATTCATGTTTTGGATACAATCCGCCACAGGAAACTGTCGTTTTCTCCAATTAAATATTCGATGCCAAATTTCAGCGAAAAGTTGTAATTAATATTGAAATACATTTTTACAGGTTTTCTGAAAAACTCAAAAAATATCTATAATATGCCATAATAAAAAATATATTGAAATGCATTGGAAATGAAATGGAAGCCCCTCCTGTTGAATTCAAGGGGTTCGGGCTCTCTACAGATTTTCCCAACATTTTTAATATGATCTCGGGTAAAAGAAATTCAAAATAAATTTAAATAACCTTGATGCATTACCCTTTTATCATTTCAATTGAATTCTGATACAAATCACATTTAAATATTTATTTCAGTTGTACCATATATGTAATAGATTAAGATCATTTATGTTTCTTGGGTTCAATAAAATTTATTATTATTTTACATCTCATTATATTGATTGTTCCCAAAAATATATGTTCAAAGGTTTGGTATTTTTTTTCAGACGTAGCTCTTTTTTCGAATAAAAAGCTTTGCCACATCTCTGTTTCGCTTTAGCATAGCCTGCAAAGCTTCTGAGCAAAATCATTCATTTTGACTGAATAACAACACATCAACATTTTGAAAAGCTCTTTGTGGAATTCTTCACATGACATGAAGTATTGCCTTGAGTGTTCAAGAATTTGTTTTGGTTTGCTCATGCTAGCCTTTTCTGAAACTGGTTCTGGAATCCAATGGTTGTCTTGGAGTGGCTCCGAACTGGAAATATTAATAATTAAACACTATTTAAATAGGTTCAATAAAATATAACTAGTGTGTGTTGTTTGGGAATGAAGAGAAAAAATGGTTTGAAAAAACCAACAATAAATATTCTTGGTGAAAAATATGTTGTTTATACCTATATTTAATATGATGTGTCATTATCATTTTTAGTTTGGAAATTAAATTGAATGCCCCAAAATCAATTGATTACCAAGGCGGTGCCATGAAAATAATTTTTTGAGATGAAACAAGAAACCAATTATTATCCAAACTCTTGTGTTCAGAGGAAACCAATTGTTTATGAATTTTTTTCATTAAGACTATTCGCTCCCCTCTTTCATATATTTTTTTCACTTTTATCCTTGTATCATGTTGCTCGCTAGATTTTCCAACTTACGAACGGTCACTCAAATTCAACTCTCTCAAACTACTATGGAATATCATTTAAAATTTCTGAGAAAGTGCTATGAATGCTAATTTATTATTTTCCACTTGGAAATCATGGTGACACGCAGTCGTGGATAGTCATAAAGTAAATTTTTCTCTCTACAATCAATGAATATTGTTTATTTAGTATCTCTTTTGAAAGGGTATTGTGAGATTTTGTTAATTATTTGAGGAATTTTTAAGCATTATCACATCTATTCAGCCATTGCAAATGATAATATTTTTTGGTTCAATACATTGAACTGTGAGAATTTTTCTTTTGAACTTCAATGAGTGCATATATTTCCCAACAACGAATAACTCAACTGTTCATTTTGAACAGACTTTAATAGAATATAATCAATATGGGTTGCTTTTTGTTAATATTTCGATTATTTTTCACACGTAATTTTCGTACTTTTGCCTGCTGAACACAATTCTGAAATCCAAACATGATGTGCTCAATTACATTCAGAGACAGTTCTCTTTCCTTCATTCAAGAAGATAAATGAAATAATTTTTGATCTCATACATTCATTTTGAAGGATCAATCGGGTTCAAGTTATGTTTGTATTCATAACCTCCATAAGTTGGAAAATACTCGTATTGGTGTATAGAATCCTATGACTTTGAACGTTAAATTTGAGTTAAAAAATACCTTTATTGACATAGGAAAGGTCGTCGTATCTCCTGAAGTAATTGGGAGCACAAAGTTTGTGCTCAGTGAGAGATTGTGCAAGTAGGTAACCCAAAATTGTGAAAATCGTTGGAGACTATAAATTTACCCAAAAATCAAACTATAGATATATCACAACCGAAACTTTTAGGACCAGGCTTCGATTTGAACTCCAGAACAGTATTTCGAAAATGGAATATATGGTCAACACATTCTAAGCTCTGTCGTTAATTCATTTGAAGTGCAAACAAAATCCTTAGAATTAGTTATGCAAAATTATCGGAGAAAAAGTCCCACTTATTGATTCCATAAACTTTGAAAATGTGTTATATTAGCAATTTCACTCACCTGCATTGGTGCGGCAAAAAATCGACAGCCTGTGACTGACCACACAACATACAAACACGATTCATTTCAATGAATACAAAACATTGGTAATTATAACTGAGTTCTGCAGAAATACCAATTCACAAATCATAACCTCAATTGGATTGAAAAGCATTCAAATTTTCCAATTGGTTGGAAGTTTCATAAGTGACATGTCCGTATTCCGCATCAGTGTGCAGGTTGCCTAAGGTTGGCGAATGCTTTTTGTAGAGGACCAACAGATCCAATTTGTTGAACTATGTCAATTTGTCACCATCTAATGTGAAAAATTTGAACTTGGTCGCGAAAATCTCGACTAAAAAGTCTAAACAAAATCGAATCAGTGCATACACCAGGGTTTCCAGGCATCTTACTATCTGTCAAAGCCACCGCAATTTGAGGTTCATAGTAGCCACTTCTCACTTTTTCAACCGCTGTAGTGTACTTGCGCCGAAAATTTTTCAGCCCTTATACTATTACGTAGTTCTTGCGTTCACGGGCTCTTGCTCTATAGGATATATTATAGAGTCCTGTTGCTATATCTTTTTTTTAAGTAAAACATTCTGCAGTTCTGCTATGGTGATTTTAGGAATTAGATTTATGAGGTTACTGGAGAAGTTATTTAATATATATTCTGAAGTGGATTTGTTTGGTGATGGAAGAGCTTTATTGTGTTGCGAGAGGTCGTCCAGATATATGTGAGTGATGTTTCTTTATTTAAGGTTAAATAAAATGCCCATTCTTTGGGCTTATTCGTTTTTTTCTGATTGAGTGTATTTTTGGAGAAGCTATCATTCTTTCACACATTCAAAAAAATAATGGAGTGATCATCTTTCAATAGTTTCAATTTTTTTTTTATTTCTGCTGTACATTCATCATCCCGCTGGTACCAATTGTTTATACAGGGTTATTCATTGGGAAATGCGCATACAGTAAGGGTAGATGGAAGACACCGAGGTGATTCTAAATAACCTATATTTCATGGGTTTATCGTTCTTTATAACCAAGATACAGGGTGATTTATTAATTTTCCTATTTTTTTAATTAATCATAACTTATGAACCACCCTATACATTTTTCTAATATTTGGTTCGTATTTTCTATGTCCACAGTGGTGTCGATTAACATAATAAAAAATGTCTTATTCCAGGTCCGGCCTTAAAAAAATTCATAAGTACGTTTCGAGTCGTAACAATACCCTGTATATCGATATTTTAAAATTTTATTTACAAATTTGGAAAGAGCAGAAAATAATGAGTAAATTGAATGTGTTTCCCAAATGATACTTTTCCAGCTTTAATCCATAAAATCATCAATTATTTCTTATTCTCCGAATTTCTGGATCCCAACCTTATTGAAAAACGAGAGGACATGTCCGTATTTGGGACAAATTATTATTATCAATGACTAACTTTCAAACGCCCTGTAGGCGTGAAAAAAATATCATAGATTATCCACTATGCCACAAAATTCCCTCATTCATTATATGTATGTCGGACGCAATATTTCCACTTTCACCTAATATATTTGGCTAAATCTTATCAGTGGTTAGAGATCATCTGCTTGAATCTGCTACTGAGGACGTTTGATTTTCGATTCATTTCTAACATGAATATTAAATTATGGAAGGAAAGGATTCACGAGTGTGTGTCGATTCCTATGTCTTCGAATGGCTCAGATGGTCGAGCATATGGCTAGAAATCATAAGGTCGAGGGTTCGACTCCCACTTGAGGATGCTTTTTTCTTTTATTTAATAATTTGTCCACTATGCCATAAAATTCCATCTTTCATTATTATCATAACATTTGTTCTGCGCTACAAAAAAAAAAAAAATATAAAAAAGAGGAAAAATGCCCATTCCGAAAAAAGCATAACTTTATTTTAAACAAAAATAACGTTGCAATAAATCTACATTTTAAAGGTTGAACATAACAGAAAATCGAAAAAATTGAATTTTCTTTATCCGCCTCTAATAATTTTTTTAGCTAGAGCATGATCATTTCTAGACTCTTCTGATGCATTCTTGATAATAATAAAGTCAAGCAGTCTGTACGTATTGTTTAATTTAGTAAATAATACACTTTAGGTTTGATATCCCAAATTTGTTGTAATTGTCAAGTTGGCTGATGTCAGAGTACAATTTTGACGTTAGTTGATGACTTTAGAGTTTGTACTTGTGTTGTTACGTTATTTGTTGATAACAGTTATTGCTCACTTGAAATGGCACACAAATTTGATAATAATGAATATGCAGACATGTTGTATCTCTATGGATTTTGTGATGGTAATGGGAAAGCTGCCCAAAGAGAAAATGCACGGCGATTTCCTGGCCAGCGGTTACCTAGTGACAGGATTTTTTCTAATGTGTTTAGTTACCTTAGAGAACACGGTAAATTTCCAACTGTAGCACAAAATGAAAGTTATGAAAGACGATATATCGATTTGGAGCAAGATATTCTTAACCTTGTACAAAATAATCCAAAAATTAGTACGAGAAGAATCAGTCACGCCACTAATGTTCCTCAGTATACTGCGAAGATTAAGAAAAAATAATCTACATCCGTTCCATTTACAGCGAGTTCAGAGGCTACAAACAGGAGATAAAATTGCTCGATTGGTTTTTAGTAGATGGGTATTACAAAATAATAGGATCATATAGATTTAGCGATGAAGCTCAATTTAGCAGAGACGGTGTTAATAATTCAAGGAATTCCCATGTTTAGGCCGAACAAAATCTGTTCGCCATAAAACAAACACATTCACAAATCACAACCGATTAATTGGACCCCATATCCTACCACATCTACTAACGGGTGAATTGTATTTGGAGTTCCTACAAAATATTTTACCCATATTGCTAGATGATGCAGGAGTTGATGTTGGAGACATGTACTTTCAACATGACAACTTCCCAAATCATTGGATAGGCAGAGCAGGACCTCACAACTGGCCTGCAAGGGAGCCCGATTTTAATCCACTCGATTACCATGTTTGGGGTTATTTAAAATCAAAAGTTTATGAAACTGGAGTAAACTCTAGAGAGGACCTTCTACGGAGAATTGAGGACGCATGCGACGAACTGAGAAATGACCAAGCTATGATTAGAAAGTCAATTACAAATCTTACTTCAAGAGCACGGAAATGTATGAGCAACATGGAGGCCACTTTGAACAACTGTTATAAGTTATGTTGTTTACATTTTTTTTGTGTCTAATTCTTTTCGTTTAACTTAATACAATTTGTTGCAACGTTATTTTTGTTTAAAATAAAGTTATGCATTTTTCGGAATGGGTATTTTTCCTTTTTTTATATTTTTTTTAAATGTAGCGTAATGAACAAATGTTATGATAATTTTTTTAGGCATACAGGGTGTTTGAAAGTTGGTCATTGATAATAATAATTTGTCCCAAATCGGACATGTTCTCTCGTTTTTTCAATAAGGTTGGGATCCAGAAATTCAGAGAATAAAAAATAGTAGATGATTTTATGGATTAAAGCTGGAAAACTACCATTTGGTAAAAAAAAATAATTTTGTGCCACCTTATTATCGAAACAGCTAGATTTGACTCAAGTTAATAAGTAAAAAAGTTGTATGCGGAAACACCAAATACATTTAGTCTTACTTATTTATTTCTACTCTTTCCAAATTTGTAAATAAAATTTTAGAATATTGATATACAGGGTGTAGAGGGTAATAAATCACCCTCTATCTTGGTTATAAAGAACGATAAACCCATAAAATATAGGTTATTTAGAAGCACCTCAGTCTCCTCCATCTACCCTTACTGTATGCGCATTTCCCAATGAATAACCCTGTACATATGGTATGTTTGTTGATATTGTTGTAGAAATGGAGGCCATACTGGCTCTATCCAGAATATTTCCTATGTATAAGTAATATTTTGGGTGGTAAATTTATTATGTGACACCCAATTAGCTTGTTTATGTTGTTTTCTAGGAATTTGAATAGTGTTTGGACTTGAGATGCCAGATATTTCACAGAATGCTGGGTAATGATCACTTATGTACCTATCGTTCATAACTTTTCACGAAGATTTAGTAGCTATTTCATTGTTGGATGAAGCCAAATCCACTGCAGAGTTATTTCGTGTTGGTGGAGTCAGTCGAGTCAATCACCCATTATTCAATCTTCTATCCATATATTCATAATTCGACCTTAATTTATTGTGGTACTACCCCATAACGGATGGTGATCATTGAGAACTCCCATAATTGAATTGTAGACTCGCAAATACTTTCCAAGATTTATGTTGGGTGGATTACATAAGTTCATTATAGATAGTTTATGTGCGGATAGCTGTTGTTGTTGCTATTGGAAGTTATTAGGAGGGCTTGGGGGTATTTTAGATTTGCTTCTATGAGGAATGCTATTCCTTATCTGCCATCTTGGCGATCTGAGCGTTCTCACACTTATTAGAGTTTGATTTCCAGTGCTATGCGAGGATTCAAAAAAATCAACCTAGTCCTCTTCGAGAATGTAGAGGACGAAATGCTTTTAACCAAGACTCTGGAAATAACTTTATAAGGCCTATTGTAGATACTGAAATGCCAGGTTTGAAAAACCAGAAGCTTACCAACTGCGCAAACTCCACTGTCAATCTCACAGATCAACGTAAACAACTTCCATACATGTTGAACCTTTATGATTCAGTATCTTATATGGGACCGAATCCTTTGTATTCCCAAAGTGTGTTCTAGAATGTAGATGAGAATCGTTGGAACCTGTATTTTGGAGGATTTCCCAGCATGCCGAACTTCCTTGAGCGAGGATTTACGAGCCTCACGTGTGTCAAAGGAGAGGTTTCTCCAGTCAGCTCCAGAATTGCTGACCAAAGATGGTACAGGATGGAACACTTCACATCATGGGACGAGTTCGTTGGAAAACTTCGAGATACTTTCAAACCTCATGACTACGAACTTACACTGATGGATGAGATTGGGCGTAGGACAGATACAAGGTTCACAGGAGCGGATTATAAACATTGTGTCAACTATAGATAATTTATTTGGGAAGATTTTAGAAATATAGCGGAATGCAATGATCAGGAGAAATGTGCTAATCCACATCCAGACATAATTTTCCAATGTTTCAAGTGTGGTCACCCTAATGCTACAAGTGCTTCCTGTCCCAACTATACAAAAAACCTGCATTGGGCAAGACAGTAGGCCAACTGCCAAAAATATCGCATGATATTTTGTGGGCTAGTAGTAATAGGGAAATTATTTTACATTACGTTCTCGCACATGATGAAAGATTTCACCTGCATGTCACCATCTTTGGACAAGGTTTCCTTGACTTCTTGCCTAGTGGTGCAACTAGAACAACTTCAGGTATCGCAGGATCTTTGTTATTGGATCAGGATGAATGCTTAGTTTTTACTGTAGCAAATGGCGAGAAATGGCGGGTTGCTGGATCTTTTTGTCTTTCTATTCGATTGAGGGGTTGTTTTAGAGTTCTCAAGGTGATTCCTGACCTACCACATTCGCTAATGCTAGGTGTGGATTTCTGATCTAACATGGGAATTATTTCGGACTTGTATGCAGGAGTTTTTGGAATGACGATCCGAGGGAAGATGTTGAGTTGGCAGGCATACAAGATAGTGATTCACTTAGTAAAGACCAACGAAAGCGGCTTATTTCAGTAATCAATAAAGCGTTTGTTGCTATGGGTGATGGTTTGGACTGTATTCATCTGATTGAATACCTATAAAACAGAAATGGCATTATCGAGCCATCTACATCACCGTGGTCATCTCCAATAGTAATGGTCCAAAAAACCAGTTCCAGATGGTAGTTGATTACAAATGACTCAACGCGGTCAGCACACCTCTAGACCATCTAGACTATTTAGAACATCCCATATGTCAGTTCCTTCTTCACAAACTAACGCAATGCACGTTATTCATCCGCGAATGAAATCCGCATAGCGGCAAATTCCTGTCGCGGAAGGTCCCGTCCTTTGAATGCCTTTACAATCCCAAATCAAGGGCTATTTGAATTTGAACGTATGTCATTCGGGCTATATTCATTGCCGGCTACCTGACAACGGTTGATCGATAGAGTCATAGCGACTGAGTTTGAAAGCTGTCTTTATATATTTTGATGATTTGATTATTTGCACTCCCAATTTTCACAAGCATATCGAGTTCCTGAAGGAAATCATGAGGAGATTGAGCGAAGCTGCCCTCACCCTCGATCGAAAAAGGGCCTGTTTTGTCGTCCTGAGCTACGGTATTTGGGGTGAACTTGTCCAGTTTGCTGGTTGCTCCAGAAAAAGTCGAAGCGATACTACTGATTTTTATTATTCTTTTCTACGGTTGTAGCGCCCATGACCTGTTAAACTCAAGAAAATAGAACATTTCTCTGGGAGAAAGAGTGTGAAAATGCCCGAATGTCAAACAACACTTAATCTCTGCACCTATTCGGACTTCTTCAGATTTCAATCTCCCTTTTGTGGTAGAGACTCCTTCGCCAACGTCATTCTGATAGAAATAATTTGCTACCTAATAGATCCCTCACGAAGAACGAGATAAAATTCTGCACCACTAAGAGAAAGTACCTTGACGTATTCTTTGCCGTGAGAAAACTCAGATACAATGTGGAAGGAACAAAGTTTATTGTTGGCACCGACCACTGTGGCTATACAGTACGAAGGAGCCCGTAGGACGTATTACCAGACTGGCGTTTCAGATGCAACAGTATGATTTTAGTGTTGTCCATCGTAGGGGGAGATATCATTTAGAGAGATAACAAGAACATTCATAATTTGCTCATTTGTTTAAAATACTCTAGATTTTGATAACGCTTTTGATCTTTTGGAAGAAGATTGGGGAGTTTGGGACCTAAATTCGAAAAACTTTACTGTTAAACATTTTTTCTTGATATTGCGACGAGTTGGATATGTATCTTGTTTCATACTGATGGCTGAGTTATTCTAGATGTACTCTGTTCTTATATTGGCGAGATACATTTAAGAAGTATAACTGTGGTAACTCAGATCGTTATATCTCATCCTCATTTCATTTTGGGAAGAGTTAATTATTATATTGTTCTACTCTGTAAACAAATTTAGGAACAAATCAAATCTGAAGTCAATTTTGATCGATTGGAGCCATATTTTTCAGATCAAGGATAATAGCCATTAACTATTTCACTTATCAACGCCCATTATTTGTTTGAAGGTTGAAGACGATATGGTAACTCGATTACTCCTGTTTCGGACGTCCATCGACTTAAAGGATTCAAAAGGTTTCCACGAAGTTTCGAATGCTTGTATCTGCAATCGTCTTCAGGTGAATACTTACAAGTTAAGGTGCCACTTACCAATTTATATGTCTGTCAATGCAATGGTGCGTGCAATTTCTCGCGGTGTGGTGGTGAGTGGAGTTTCGCGTCTCTGCAGTCCGCCAGAAAGAGCCAATAGTGGTTTCCATACATTCTTGATCTCAATGCTTGGTTGACTAAAGGCGTTATTGGCTTCGATGTAGGCGGCCTCTTTGAACTTTTGTTCGGTCATCGGGTTCTCCCATCGGGAGTCCGTCGACTTGAGAGAAGAATCGGAAATATCAGTAATTCTAAAGAGAGGGATCGTGAGAACATTGGTTGAGAAAGCATGCATATATGCTCCTGGATCTCACCAACCTACAAGTTATCGAAACACTTCCCACCGATACTATAACTCTTACAAGGAAATAGCAGTTCATACGTTAAGAACTCCAAGCACTTCGTATACACCACCAAATATATTGAGCTTGGACCAGAAGATTGTTTCATCAGCTTCGGCGTGGAGAGCCTTTACTCAATGTCCCTATAGAGGAATCCCTTGGCATCATCAAACGGAAACTCGAAGATGATAACCAGCTCCACCTTCCCATCCAAGCAATATTGTATTCGCACTCTACAGAACTCATATTTCGGAAAAGAACCGATTCTTTTCATGAAGGCTGAAAGTAAGTATTAATTGAAGAGCTGAGTCAGGAAGAGAAACAAAGTGGCAGTATACACAGATGCTCAGCGGAATACTAGGAAAACTGGAACCCAAGAATACAGCACCAATAACAAATCCAGAAGTATCTGTTGCAGATGTGGTAAGAGCAACATTTCAAGAGATGCAAGGTTTGGATGCTACCACCTTCGTCATTATTACCTACCAGGACAGGATCGTCTAGAGTAAAAGTGGTTTCAGATGTATTAGGAACGGACATTCCAAGACAAGTTGCAGGATGAAAGTGCCACTACATTCATCATCACCTGCAAGAACATGTCCACGTTCTTATTCATCAACAAGGACCGGAAAACCTTGGGCAGATACCAAGAAAATAGATTCGCCAATATATCAGGAAACATGCTGGTAAGTGAACAGCGACGCACTCCACAGGATTAGAAAAAACTACTATAAACTGCCGATGAGGAAGAAAATGAACAAGTACCTACCAATACCAAACATAACTCACGTAAATCAAATTGCAATACATATATCTCGTCCAAAACTATCAACTGAAGACGAATGGACTACCGTATACATGGATCCATTCACCACGAATCAAAACCCCAGATATGAAATCCTGCAGAACCTTCATTTGAGGGCAAAAAGGGCAGACTAGGAAGTGGCTAAACGAACGGTAACTCATTCAAAAGTAGTGTGGGCAATAAACTCCTTCAAGCCTCACAAGTCTCCGGCCCAGATGGAGTATTTCCCATACTACTTCAGAGCGGAGTTGAATATCTAGCACCAGAACTGTGCAGACTGTACAGGCTGAGCCTAACATTGGGATGGCTACCCCAAACCTGGGAAACTGTAAACGTGTTCTTTTTAAAAC